>VZZY01001815.1:115790-136510 GCA_013400335.1 Eurystomus gularis
TTTTTTTTCCTAAAAGCCACATGCAGCATAAAAAGTCTGAGCCACCCATATGATCTATGCATATGTTTAGATGCCACCAGGCATTTACTAGTTCATTTAGATGTACATAAATCAATTTGCTGTGCAGTCTGTTTTTCATTTTATTTGATCAAGAATGTGTTAATCAGATAACACCAAGTTTATTGGTCTGTCTTTTGGCCACAGGTACACAATCTCATACTGTTTGGGAGATAAGTGTAATTTTGTTGGAGACACGGATCCCAGCAGTATTCACTTATCAATATTGAGTTTTTGTTGTTTGGGTTGTGGTGTTTTTTTTTTTTTTTGTTTGATACAGCTCTGTAAAGGAGCAGAGCCAAACTCGACCCAATGAAGTATGAATCCATACAATGCAGATCTTTCTTCTGTCAATTCTAGATACTGATTGAATATTTTTAAAATCAAGGTCTCATTAAGGGTCTGTTGCATATTTAAATCACTGTGGTGATACTCTGATTTTCTTGGTTTTAGTGTTGTGCAATAGGCTGCTCTCCAGTTGTAAGTATCTTTGCAATCTGGAATACTCAAAATTTGCTATAAAGACTTCGGTACCTGTCTGCCAGCATCATTCTGTGCCCCTTAAATTGTGCTTAAAAGTAAAATACGCAACTTACTTTTTGCTTCCCACAACCAGGGAATCGATTTCATATAATTAGCAGAAGCTCTTTGGACTCCATAGTTCCCAGTCTGTGGTTTTGTGATCGTCATTGCAATTTAGATTGCTTGTAAGGGATCAAGACTTGGCTCAAAGTGGTCATTTGATTGGAAATCTTCAAAATGCTTTCCCGTTTAACACACTTAAGGAAAAACCTTTTTTATTTAAGGTGGCTCTCTGCTCCTCTACTCAATATCTGTACCTTTTTTCCCCCCATTGTTTCCTTTTATGCTGAATATGGGGAAGTTTACTCCTGAGTTCGACTCCTGCACAAAACCTTTCTACTCCTCTTCATTATGCATGTTCTTTTGAGTTTTATCTCTGGTTGTCATTGAAGTAACAGCATATGTTGAAATCAAATCAAGTTTTCCTCATGAGCATAATATTTCCTAGTATTCTCTCCTGTTATTTTATTCCCAGGCTGTCTAGGTAGTGACTCACACTTCTGCGTTCCAAATCTCTACTGAGACACTAACATTTCTTACTGAAGATCAGCAAGAGGCAGTTGCTGTATCTGTACAGAATTACCCAACATCATTCTGTCGTATTTAGGAGGGCAATTAATAATTGTTAATAGCAGAATTTCCAAGTCTGTGGGGTCATGCCTGCTGATACTATTTTTCTTCTTCAACTTGTATCTCAATGATGAATGCATGCCAGATTTCATTGACTTGGTGGGAACCCAGGGCACTGATTCTGTGAGTTGTTGCACTGCATAAATCTTGCTCAGACTGCATCTGCATTCCAACAGGTATCATGCATGGCATGATAACATGCCCATGAGGTTGCCTTTTCCACTCCTATGGTTTGTCCTGGTTAGCAGGCACTGTGTTTTGTTTCTTTTGTAGTTTTCTTTCTGTAACTTTTGTTTGTATACCTCCTGTCCCAAGAAATCCATATTAAAATGTGTGTCTTCTGGGCTGTCTTAAGTTACCTGGTGAAAGCATGAAGAGATAGCCTGCAGGAATAGCAGAACAGGAATTGTAGAGCTTTCCAGTTGGTTAAAAGTGGAGACTGTGCTGAAAACAAACAAGGACTTTGAAAGATCAGACAGTTGCTGTTGATTTCAGTTCATTTTGGTTGTTTTAAAAGGTCAGTGTTTGCATCAGTTTTTAAAATTTGGATAAAGATTTGAAACTATATTTTTGATTACTTGAAGAAAAAACTTAGTAAAGGACAATTAGCCAGACAGTGCAAACAAGAAGTATTGATTGTTATTGTTGTTGTTGTTGGTTTGTTTTTGCTCCCCAGATTGCATTAAGTGTATCTCTGGGAGAATTTGGTGTTTTGCTCTAGGTTGTCTATACTGGAATCTTTCCATAACATTGTCTTGTACAATAGCTTTGATGTGACTTTTTTTTTTGCTACAGTTTAAATTCTTGAGCTGGTTATCATTGTCTTGCGTCCTCATTGGAAGAGGTTAGTAAGGGCAGTCTTGTTGTACTTCTCTGTTCTAAATATTGATTGTTGTCATGATCTTGTCTGAATTATGTTCCCACTGTTTTTCATTCCTCCACTGGATCTCACTGAAACATGGTGTTTTTTTCTCTTTAGTTTTCAAGGCCTGTTAGGTCCTGTCTCTCTGCTTACTCTCTTTGAAATGTCCCCTCCAGGACTCACATAATAACTGATACCTCGTATAGAATGTTATATTTTCATTGAATTATCCAAGGCAGTCTTAGCTTGGAGTGTCTCACAAAGCTGCTGTTTATTATCTAATTCTTTCTTTTATTCTCCTTTATTCTTTGTTCCACAGTAAAAAAAAAAAACAGCACAAACCCAAAACACCAACCAAAAAAAAAAAAAGTGTAAAATAGCTCCCCAAAACAGGGAGGGGGGAAAAAATAAAATCCTTGTGTTTACTGCGCTGAGACTCCTACCTAGCATGATGACTAGTATGTCTTGCCATTTCCATATAATCCTCATTAGCGTCTGTGCTCTGCGCTTTCAGTGGAGGATGGTTAGCATTTTGGTTTTGGGACTATATGGTACTGGCTTTCTGCTAGTGCTGTTAAAGAAATCCTTTTCTACAAAATCATTAAGGCATTTTTTCCAAAGTAGTTTTAGAGTACTTTTGTGGAAATTGTGAATATCATTTCTGGATTGTAACAGAAGGGTATCACTGAATTATGGAAGTAGGTTGTAGGTGTGGAGAAATAGGTTGTTAGGCATCCCTGGGCTGATGAGTGTAAACCATCAGGAATTGTCATCCTACTGGTGGCATCACCTGAATCACATAAACAAATTTACAAACTGACAAGAGCTTCTAACAAATGAGAGCAAAGGTAGGCATAACATGTGAAAACAGCTTTCACATGTTTAATGCTTTAAAGAAAAAAAAAGTGACGGTTAGCTCTGGTTCCTAGGAAAGGGGAAACAACTGAATCCTGAGCGGTTTATATGATACAGGCTGGTAATACCATAAGTGTATACATAGGCAAGCTTTGCTGTCTCCTTTTGCTGCAAAACCTCTAAATTTCTTTTTATTGCTGACAGATTTAGTAATATAACAAGTTTTGTTGCTATTTGTTGTCAGCTCAATGGAAGAACTTTTTAGTTGTGACCAGTTTAAATATGAAGTACGTGTAAGAGCAGAAAGGATTCTGAAGGGACAATTTACTCTCATCAGAATTAAATTGTAAGTGAAGACATAAAAGCTACCTTAATTTTTGTTTGTGATTATGCCCTGGTTTCAGCTGGGAAGAGTTAATGCTCTTCCTAGCAGCTGGTACAGTGCTGCATTTTGGATTTAGGATAGGAATAATCTTGGTAACACGGGGATGTTTTAGTTGCTGCTGAGCAGCGCTCACACTGAGTCAAGGACTTTAAGCTTCTTGTGCTGCCCTGCCAGTGAGAAGGGTGGGGGTGAGGGTGCACAGGGAGCTGCAAGGGGACACAGCAAGTACAACTGACCCAGATGAGCCAAAAGGGTATTCCATAACGTATGGCATAATACCCAGTATATAAACTGGGGGGAGTTGGCTGGGGGCACTCTGGCTTGATTGGCTGAGCATTGGTCTGCGGGTGCTGAGCCACTGCGTTGTTCATCACTTGTTATGCATGTTCTATTACTATTTTACTTTTCTCACCTTCTTTTTCTGTCCTGTTAAACTGTCTTTTCTCAACCCATGAGATTTACTGGTTTTGTTTGATTTTCCCTCCTGCCCTGATTCTCTCCCCTGTCCCGCTGATGGGAGGTGGTGAGCAAGTGACTGTGTGGTGCTTACTTGCTGGCTGGGGTTAAACAACGACAGGTTATTTGCACACTGCTGCGGTATCTGAAACTTTCTGTCAACATTCATACGTGATAAATTTCGCCTAAATCTGTAGGAAGTGAAAAGTTTCTTTCTGAGTATTTTTAATTTGGGAAAAAGATCAAAACCAGGTATGTAATCTCAGCATCACTGAGACTTTCTGATGCTATTTACTAGTAATTCACCCTGTTGATACCATTTAAGTCAAGAAGGCTGCTTGGTGGAGGAATAAGGCTTAAATTAGACAAGCAGAGTCGGGTAAGAGGAAGAAGATTTCATATCTGAATAAATATTAGAAAACCCTTCAATTTTTTTGTTTTAGTTTCTTTTTTTTTAATTTCATGAAAGCTGGGTAATTCTTTGTAATACAAATATTTTTTTTTCTAATTTTGACTATGTAATTGTTTTCAAATGTTGGGCGCTTTCTTATTTTAATGTAGTATGCACTACTGTGTGTCTAGTATTGTCTTTTGAGACTCAAATCCATGCATGTGAGATACCATATATCCACAGTGTTACCTGTGTGTGTGACTCCAGCCATTAGATGATTAAAATGCTGTACAAAGAAACGCAACATCAAAGAGAAATTCACTCCCTTAGAAGACATACTGGGGGCTTTAATCTTGAATCTTAATGAAGTAAAATGAATTGTTTTAAATTACCAGCAATAAAGTATAAGGTCATTCAATAAAATACTCTTGCAGTTGCAGTGACAGTGAAGGAATGCCTCTGTAATAATAACTGGAGTTAAATAAGGGTAGACTGTAGTGGGGAAAGAGCGTACTAGATGTATGTGGAAAAGAAGCAGACTAGAAAGGTAAACTCCTGTTTATCCTTTAACACTGAAACCCCCAAAATCTATTAAAATAAAATTGACAAACTGGCTTCATGGTACAACATATGATTAATTTTTAGGAGTGAATGTTCTGGAATTATCAAGGCAAAAGCTTCAGAAAACATTCAAAACCGTGGTTGAGTATAGAGAAGGTTTCCTACTTCTCTACTGGAGGGGAGTCTTCCTTTGCTGTTGTGTATTGTACTCAGATTTTTTTCCTGCTCGTCTTCCTACCATTTTGCTTTGGTGGTCTGGTTCTCCTGATAAATACAGAGATGAAGAAAAATTCAGGATGTTATATGCTGCAGGCTTAATGGGTCATTTAACCCCATTTCATATGATGTGCAGTGGTAATGAATGAGAGATTAGCTGGGTACCTTCGCTTAACGATTGGTATCTAATGCTATGCTCATCTTAACAACATTCACTGAAACGAAGGATGCTTTTTCCAGTAACTTCTTTGGTATTGCCTTCAAATCAAGGAGGTCTTTGCAAACCATTTTTTTTCTGTAATTTTGTGCTGGTCTGTTCCATGGGTGAAGATGAGAGAAGGGTGCCGGGCAGAGGTCCTATTGCCATATGTATAAGGCCACTGGAACTTCCTGGTAAATACTGACTAAATTTATAGAAACTGAGTAAAATTTAGGTTCACAAAGTCAAAGGTGTTGTGTGTAAGGGGTAATGAATAGATGCTTTTATAAACTGGTAGTTCAGTTGAAAATGATAGCATAAAAATAACAGTTGCTAACAAGATGATTCAGCACTATTAACATTTTTCATCCACATCTATGTGTGTTTTTTTAAAATACTACTTGTTAAAAATAATTTTGCAGATTATTTTCAGAGAAGTTGAAGGAATTTGATGAATTTGAGGCCAAAGCAGTATTGGGGGAGAAGGGGGTGGGCGTAGTGGGGTCAAACTTGCATTGCATTACCTACATGTGTTGGACATGGGCAGTACCACTACTGAATAATAGGAAGCTCTCTGCTGGCAGCCTGCATAAAAATGTGGTGGTTAGCATATTAATGTAGTAATACAAGAAATGAATAGAATTCTGTGATTAATTATTAGAAATATTTCCATTCAAAAAAAGAAAAGTAATTCATTTCTACAGGCTGTTGGTAAAGCCTTATATTGTTTCTGGTTTGGGTTACTTGTTTTCAAATTAGACACTGAACTCCTGGAGGTAAGTCACTCAGAAGTAATGTTTCATTCATCCAAGCCTTTTTATTAATTGTATGTGTATTTATTATTTGCTGTAGTACCTCTTGTTCCTTTGTTGATTCTCTGTTTCTGAAGCTATTTCCCAATTTGGCAGAATTGCTATGTATTTAAGCACTTGGTGCAGTACAGCCATTCATGTTGTTGCTTTAATGTTAATTTTGGTATCTTAAAAGTATGGCCATGTGCATTTTACTATGCTTTTAATGTAAAAGTTTAAAGTATGTCTAGATTGTAAAAGTTCACATTTTTATTAAGTCAAAAGGTTATTTGCAAGAAAACAAACTAACAGTTCTTCCTTATGTTTGTGTAGGGGAAAATGCAGTGTTGCACTTCTGAATGAGACGGAATCAGTGCTGTCGTATCTGGAGAAAGAGGTAAGACGTGACTTGTATTTGGGTAAATGTTGGGATGGGTTGATGTTTTTATAGATTATTTTTAATAAATGGGCAAACAATACTTTGAAAATCTTTTCTTGAATGATAAATTGGAAAAAATATGTTTTTGAAAACAGTGCTATTGGATAAAAATGCTATTGGATAAAAATCTAATTGACACTATAAAATGATGGTTTTATTATGAATATGGTTGTATTTAGAAAATAATAAATTCAAAGTAATTCATATGGTTATCTTACAAAACAAAATATACAGACTTTTCCCTGTAGTGCGTACTTAAGGGGGAATTCACATGGCTGGTTTTTTTGTTTTGTTCTCCTTTCTTTTTTTTTTTCTTTTTTTCCCCTAGAGGTATTCTAGAAAGAAGAGTCCTCCTTAGTCAATGGACAGAGAGAGCAAGACCAGCTCCTGTAGAGGGCAACTTAACATAGGAGTTTAGTTTTAAGGGCTCTGAATTATTATATGGGAAGTTATACCCTCACCTTTCATTACCTGTGGAAGGAACTTTGGATGCTTAGCTTTACCAGAAGGGAAGAAAATTCCCCAAGAATTGTAAAGATACTTGTATTGAACAATACCTTCAAAATAACAATATTTTTCTTTGGAGTGTCGTAATATAACATTAGGCAGACGGTGGCTTTTAGCTGAAATGAGCGTGTTTTTATTTTTAAATTTCTACACCAAAACTACTTATAATTGGTAAAAATGCTTACGAAAACAGGACTTGCCCTATACTTCAGGTGACTGTACCAGATATTTCAATACTATTTTTCTGTAAGCCCTTTTGAGACACCGACAGTGTTTTATGCTTTTTTGAGAGTAACCTCTAATGCAGAATCAGTATGGTAGAGATATTTATGAGACGAAACACGTTAAATTCAGAAAGCAGTTAACATTAATTCTTGTCAAATCTTTTTGATATATTTTTGTGTATGAACCTTTTAATTATTGTTCAATTCTGAAATAACTCCTAGAAATGAGGGAAGCTGCAATTAGCCGTTTAAAAGTACTTATGAAACATCTGCATTATTTAAAATAAGGGTTAATGTACTAAACCCATGTTCTGTAAAAGTGTGCAAGGGGGGTTACTTCAATAATTTTCAAATGGAAAGTAATAGAGATTTACAAGCCTAATTTTAAAAATCATTATGCTGTTGCAAATGTGTCTTTTTTTTTTAGGATACTTTTTTTTATTCACTGGTATATGATCCATCACTGAAAACACTTTTAGCAGACAAGGGAGAAATCAGAGTGGGGCCTAGATATCAAGCAGATGTGCCAGACATGCTTGCAGAAGGTAAATAAATTATCTTTGATAAATAAAAAAAAAATCCTTATCTTGCATTATTAAATAAGCTGACTTTCTGAACTGTAAACTAATAAGCATAGAGGCAGAGAAGGTGAAATAGTAGGTCTTAGAAAATTGACAAATACAAGTAGATATTATGAAGAAAGCTGTTGAAATAGCTGTTGAAAAGAAATTGTCTGTTTTCAGTTTGTGCATAACACAGTTTAGGCATTCAGTGTTTATTTAATTGTACATAGGTCTTTGGTATGGGTCTCATGCAAAGCAGATGTTGGGGACCAACCCATTTTATAGAATAACAGCACAGTAACAAAAACTGAAAAATGCATTCTTTCTCTCCCTTTTAAAACAAGTTCTGGATAGAAAATGTGTCTTTGTGTCTTATTTTAAAATACTGGCTTCCGTTAAAGCATCTTGTCTGTTCTGTAACAGGATTCAAAGAAATGTTTCAAGCCTTGGCATATCTTTAAGATTACTGGTATTTTTTAAATTTTACTTTATTTATAATCTAGCAGAACTGCCTGTGCCTCAGTCTTTTGCTACATAGGAACTTGATTCTTTTCAACAAATTTCAGGTACAATATGTATTTAGTGTTTGTATTTTATTTAAGAAGCATGAGCAGCTGTGTCTTACTATGTTTGCAATTGTATTTACTTAGTAAATTTTAAAATGAGCTGGTTTTGCCAATGAAGTGTGCACTCTACATTGAGCACTAACAAAATAAAATGTTTCCTGAGAAGTATCTAGATATCGGTATTATTTTCAAGAATCTTGGTGTTTATTCCTTAATAATGAAAGATTATGTGACAGGAATATCATTTGCAGTACATCAAAGGAGTCTTGAATGCCCCAAGCAGGGGCATATTTGTAACCTAAATGGTGTGTTTTCCATTTTGTCATGAGCTGCTTTTTTTCCTTTCATATAAAAGGAGCATTATTTCTGCAAAACTTATTTAATAACATGTATAAAACAAGAATGATTTGATTTCTGGCAAGTGACAGATTATTTACAATGGATGCCATTTAGAAGGTCCCCTGCATTTATTTTTTTTGACTTTTAATAACTAGAAATAAACTGTAAGAAGTCTGTTCTGGATTTGTTGGTAAGGCGTACAGACTTGTTTCAGAACAAGTTTATGACTAGAATATGATACACTGCTATTCTTGCTGTAAAATGTGCCTGTCATGGGGAGATACATAATTATGTAGACATCCATATGCTCAAGAGGAAAGCTTCCCAGAGGACTAAGAAAAAATGACTGTCTCAATGTGTGTTTCAAGTAGCCAGGAAGTATTGATGTGCTTCCAAAATAGTTGGTCGAATTGTGTTTTCAGGATGAGCTGGGGTTGTCTGCCAGGTAGGAAATCTTTTCCAGCTACATTCTGACACATAAATTACTAAAGACAGAGCCTAATTAGGGAATAGTAAATACTACATATGAAATAAATGTTTTTCCATGGAAATTTTACCTTTTTTTTTTAAATTTAATTTGGTAATTATGAAAAGTTAAGTCACTAAGTTCTTCAGGAGCTTAATTTTCTTGAGTTAAATCTCTGATTCAGTCAAATGATTACAAGATCTTTCGTGTCATGAAGACAGGATTTCACTATGTTGCTATCTTGTTTCTCTCACACCCTATTAATCACCAAAGTACAATAGGTGATGCAATCTCTTGCTGTCTGTAGTAGGGAATAACAGTCCATCAGTTATTAAGGTTCAGAAACACCAAGAGTTGCCCACAAACCGAAGATCTGATGGTACACAGAGCACTTCTTCAACAGTTTAGTTGGATTAATTTGCACTTATTTCCAGTGTGGCTGGTGGAGAAAAGAGTTTGGTTTAGGAGGATAAAAATATCGGAATTAGTGTAGTTTTGACTGATTGTTATCTAAATGTTTCTGTAGCCTTCTGACCTCCTAAGGAAGAGAAAAAGATGATTCAGCTGTTACTGTGTCTTTATGTAAGCTGACAGCCTGAAAGTTAATCCATTCACTGTCAAGTCTTGTCGTTCATGAAGACTAATCTAAACAATGTTTAAAATTAATAGAATAAATATATTTGAAAAAGAGGATTCTGTGAAGATTTCTGAATCTTGAAATACAATTTTCAACCTGTATTTTTAAAAGTGGCTAATGGTCTGTATGTCCAAATTATTAGGCCGTAATGTATGACTTTTTAAAACTAAAAGCATAGAGCAATCACCTTAAATAAAAAGAAAAAATTTGGACAATGTACAGTGAGTTAGGGATCATTTGAGAAAAATGAGGTTTTATGTAATCTAGTAATAGTATTATATAATAAAGTAGAAAGCATTGCTAGCTGTATTCACACATAAAATTTGTCCTTTAATGTAAAGGAAGTATACCTTATTTGAAAACATTTTATGTTTACAGAAAATCCCGAAAGCCCTTTAAAAATATATATATTTAGAAAAATCGAAGATTCATACACCATCAGTTATTTTATTTTTTTTTTATTTTAAAAGTTACTGGCATATAAATCCAATTCAAAAGGCTGAGGACATGCCAGTTCAGATTAGCTTTCAGAAGACCAGTCACAAAGTAGCTGCAAAACAATAAAAGTTCTTTGAACTGTGAAAGCCCTTCCACATCTTCTGTCAACATTAAATTATTTTGATGTAAACACACTGATGTATTGTAGTAGATTAAAAATTCAAATAGCTTCCATTTTCTCTATACTGTCATAAATTTATTGTCTGTTTGAATGGCTGGCTCTTTTTTTGTGTGTGTGTGTTTATTGGAGAACTATATGCATTTTTCTGTGGGAAAATATCTTTTTTTCTCTTGCATTTACATTACCATTTTTCTGTCCTTACATAAAATATACTCCAAAACCTGGTGTTCAGACCAACCTTTGGATAATACATCATACCTTCTCCTCCTGACCCTGCAAAGAATATTTACTTTTTAAAAGACTAAAAGGTTTATTAAAATCAAGATACATAATAAAGTGTTACAGAGCCAACTGTTTTTTCCACTTTGAGATACGTTGAATTGTAAGTACACAATTACAGTGAGCCAATATAAACAAAGTTTAAATCTGGTTGAAAATACATAATCCTTGTTTATCTATGCTGCTTTTGTTTGTAATGGTTTAGGTGGGTCGCTTATGTTGCACATTCAGTGCAGACTAAAACTTTGTAGAAAGACCAGACCAGATCAGATTTCTTTCAGCTGTCTCTTAGGACTTTTGTTATAAGCATCTTTGGGAGTATAACTATGATCAGAGTTGTCAGATTTGAATGATATTATGGCTCTGTGAAACCCTTCCTTTTCCCCCTGGGCCAAGTGCACCAGTCTTTCTCAACTCTAGTTTGAAGATTTTGAGAGTCTCTTTAGTTACTCATATTACAGGGAAGAATCAGAGACTGTATTCTATGGCATTGACTTAACTTCTGCCTAGTATGATACTGAAGAAGGTCCTTTTCTCTGCTTTTAACAACACGTTATCCAGTGGCTTATTCTGTGAATATAGTAGTTGGCAATTTTCAAATCTGTTTCCAGTGTGAGTTAACATTCTGCTCCTCTGTAAAAAGCAAGAATAAAAAGGTTTATCTTGGAGAACCAAAGCACGCAGTTGGACAAAGCGTATCTCATTTCAAAGATTCATTCCTACTCTGCAGTCCAGGAACAAGGTACCTGGTCCTCTGCATGTGATGGCCAGAAGCTGCTCTTTGGTGCATCCACCTACCGTATTTGATCAGCAACTTATAAAACATGTGACTAGTAAGTTAAAAAAAAAACTAAAACAAAAAACCCAAACAAAGAGGAAACCCTAAACAAACAGCAGCAAAACTCATACAGTTCTGATATGGGCAAGTCACTACTATAATTGTTATTCAGTTAAAAAGCATACTTTTATAAGTTGTTCTGAATATGTTCAAATTGCTATAACCTTTAACTAACATTTAGTCCTGTTTTTTGTAAGGGAAATAGAAGTAGTAAGAAGGTCAGAGAAATTGCTTCAAGGCAAACCAGCTTAGATACTTGATAGACTTCTATGAAACATTGATCCTTCCCTATTTGACAACTTGATCTGTTTAAAATCAAATGTTTTTAAAATCTGGCTTTTCAACCAGTATTTCACAGTAGTGGAATAACAGATGCAGTGACAAGTTGTATTATGTGGTTGGCTAGAAAGCACAGAATTAGAGAGAAAATTATCAGTGTAGTGTTAGGGTTATAGTTCATGAAGTAGGATAATGGTTAAAAATGGGAGTAATTGGGAGGGTTTTTTTTGGTTTTGTTTTTTCTCTCTACAGGGTTTCTTTTAATGCATTAAAAAAAAATCTGATACGCCTGCACTGGTCTTTCTGCCCCATTTTATGTCTAGTTGTTTTGTCACACAAGTCAAATGTGTGACAGCTTAGCTAAACAAATACAGTCAAAGCATTATTATAGGTAGGGAAGCCAAATATTTAAAATAACCTCATGGGCCAAATCAGTATATCTGAAGTAATGCCTTATTTTTATTTATTCATAGGATTGTGAATCAGGTGGAAACACTGGAACAAAGTCAGCAAAAGTCAGTCTTTGTTCCCTTTTGTCAAAACTCCATTAAAACTTCTGAAGCAAAGGATATTTTTAAAATAAATCTAACAAAGAACTTTATAATGACTGTGATCTGGGAATGATATGTAAGTCTGGTGAAACTATTTGGAGTAATTTGCTGACTAAAAAAATCCCAATCAACCAAATAAATACTAAATTGTGTTTTCAAGAAAATGAATTGAATCTGGAATAGCTATCTCCTATGATTTTAAAGGAAAAATAGAGAGTAAGTGTAATTTGTTGAAATGAATTTTCTGATGTTACATTTGCTTTGTCAAGCAGTAATGAATGAACCTGTTCTTCACTCTGAGGGTGGTGAGACAGTGGAACAGGTTTCCCGGGGGGGTTGTGGGTGCTCCATCCCTGAAGGTGTTCAAGGCTGGGTTGGATGGGGCCTTGAGCAACCTGGTCCAGTGGGAGGTGTCCCTGCCCATGGCAAGGGGTTTGGAACTAGACAGTCTTCCAGTTTCCTTCTAACCCAAACCATTCTATGATTCTGTGTTGTATACCAGGATTTGGTAAACAGTGCTTTGTTAGGCAATGTGAAAAATGTTGAGATTGGCATTTTCAAGAAAACTTAGCCTTGCAGTTTGAGAACAACCATGCTGAATCAGACCATCTGCTGTTTTCTCCATGCATAAGGTCTTGTCTCTTGTGGTTCTTAGTTTTGTTAAAACTTGTTTAAAGCCTGTTAGAAATCCAGTACAGTGTCAGCTTGAGCTTCCTTACGTATCTCTATGATCTCTTTGCAGAACTTCAGTAAGTATGTGAGGTATGATTTTTCTTTATAAAAGGTGTGCTGACCTATCTCCAATATATCTTTGTTGCAGTTCCTACTAATTTGGCTAGTGTAGCTGTGAACATGGACAGTGCTTAGTTGCCCACACTTTCTCTAGAGCCCATATACCCTCTTTCACACCCTAGGTAACACAAATGGATTTCAGTTCATGTGTCATTATTAGTAGCTATTATATCTTTAAGTTCCTGTAGAAATCTTGAGAAGATGCTTGTCCAAATTCAAATAATTTTTTTCATATTGTATAATTGTTCTGAAACCTGTCCTACAGATACTTCATTATGGGTTAGATTTTCTTTCAGGTCTCTCATGAAGCGTGTGAACCTCTCCAGTTTTGTCCAGTCATCACAAACACGGAGAATTAATTTGATTTTTCTGCTAACAGTTAACTTGATTTTTTCTTATTTGCTCCTTTTCTGAACAGATCAGATTGCCAAGGTCTTAGACCCTTAGGTCTTATGAATCTTTTGACTCTATTGATTATTACTTTAGTCATTTGAAGGCCCTCTGAAATTTGGACAATGTTGTAGGAAATAAGAAAGAAGAGTGACAAGACTAAAAAGGAAAAATAATTAACCCTTTGTCTGATGGTGTGTCTCAATCATAAGGACAGTTTTCTTCTTCTGTGGCTTGAGATGACTTTAGTTTTGTTTTACCTAAAGGGAAAGTTACAGCTTATGAAAGTACTCTTATTCCTGTATTTCATAAAGGTATCATATTTACTGGGGGATGAAGGAGCTGAGGGGAGCAGCTCTGGGGGAAAGGTCCTGGAGTGCTGGCAGACAGCAAGGGGATGCAAGTCAGCAGTGTGCCCTGGCAGTGAAGGTGCCCAACAGCATTCTGGGCTGTCACCAAACACATAGGTAGTAGATCAGGGAAAGTGATCATTGCCCTTTACAGAGTACTCATTAGATCACACCTAGAAAACTGCGTCCAAGTTTGAGTCCCCCGGTATGGGAAAGTTATTGATAAAATGAACTAAGTTCATTAGAGGCCATCAGACTTGTTGAGGCTGGAGCATTTGCCTTGCAAGGACAGGCTGAGGGAATTGAGCTTGTTCAAACTGGAGAAGAGGTGGCTTCAAGGAGGGGACCACCACTAGCCACCCAGTGACTAGGGGGAGGTTGTGGAGAAGACAGGTTCTTGACAGTAGTGTAATGGGAGGATGAGGTAGTAGGCTTGCAATGAGAGGTTCAGAATTGCCATGAACAGAATTTTTTATTTTTCTTGAGGATGGTCAGGTGATGGAGCTGATACTCGTGGAGGTTGTGTCATCTCTGTCCTTTTTCAAGACCCAAGTGTATAAAGCTGTTGTCAGCTGTGGTCTCACAGCTGAGCCTGCTTTGAGGAGGGAGCTCCTGAGATCCCTTCCAGCCTGAACTCAACCTACTGTGGTGTTCAGCTTAACAACCTACTGAGGAGATTCAACCCACAATCTTCTGCCTTTTACCCTGAGGAAGTGCTTTTTATCTGTAGATTTGGGAGTGGAAGTTTATGTCTTATTAAATAGCATGTGAGTGGACAGTTGTTTAATCAAAACACCTATCCTTCAAAGATTATCTTAGGCCACATCTTTTTCTGTGCTATGCCTACAGTCATATTTCATTAGAGAAACTGTAAGAGAAACTTCAAACTGCTACTTAGTCACCTTCCCTCCAGTGTTGATGCTGGGTAGCAGATAACTTTGTATGTGTTCTGTCTTTGCCATTAGTATGCTCAGTCTCATGACTTTTCTGTAAAGGCTTGAAACAATATGTTGATCTTTTAGCAAATCTCAACCTAAAAATAAAAGGAACACTCGGAGATTAGGAAGTGCAAACACTAATGTTAAGCTAACAGCATTAATACCTACCAAAAAGTCTTCAGTATAATTAGATTATAGTACTGCAGTATAAGAAAAAGTGTAACATATGCACAGTATGATTCAGTTAACAGAGCAACTGCTAACCTTTAAAAATCTTGTTGCTGGCCTGTGAAAACATGAGGTAATTTCTGAGAGTTAGCACAAAACCCCTAGCTTGAAAGTGGATTGTAGAGGAAGTTATTCTGAACTTTCTCTACTTGTCTTAAGTTGTTCAGGTGGTTGAAGGGTGCCTTTAGACACAAAAAGATTCCCAAACTGTTTTCCTGGGCAGCATCACAGTGGCAGCTGTTTGCAGCTACTGGTGTGCTCACGCTTACCTGAACAGTGGAAAGTGCCCGGTAAGAACATTTCACTGCTAACTAATTGCCTTGTCTAGCAGCAGCTTCTGTGAGCTCATCCTGCTCTGCTCACAGTGCCTGCTGTAATGATGCTGAGTGCTGAGCAAGTTGTGTGGAGCTAGGGATCACTGGGCAAAACAGAAGCATAGGTTATGGTTGATGTGTAGTTGGTAGGAAATGAGATTTTAGCCTCTGTGCAGAGGAATATGGAAGGAAACAAGCATCAAGAGATGGACAGATGTGGTGGGGAATGATTATGTTTAAAGGTTTATCTGGAGGACTGGCTGCGAGTCCTAATTGACTGCTACCAGCAATGGCAAACTGTTGGAAACTCCCTGTTTTTCTTAGCCTGGAGAGGGCTGATCTTAGAGTCACTGTTATGGGGATATCCAGGTACTGCTGCATGGAATTTTTCTCATGCTGAGGTTCCTCTCCCAGCTGCAGTCCTATTCCTAGCCCAGCGCTGCTTATCTCCTGTGTCTGGGTTTTAAAGGAGACTACTGTATTCTAGGGAATTCATGTCGCGGGGATCTGACACAGTTCAGTACTGTCTAGCCATTGAAAGCAGTACAAAGAGTTTGGAGTTGCCAAGGAAGAGGACTACTCCCTTACTAAGACAGAGAGAGGAAGAGGAATTACAGCCTGAAATGGAGGGAGAAGCAGCCTGTAGGAAATACATGCTGTTCAAAGCATTTTAATAAATAAAATTGCAAACTATATTCAAAATACCTGTATAAAAAAAGAGTCCCTCTTGTATGTCTGAAAATACCCAGGGAGCACCTCAAAATAGCACTTGATGTGCAGTTAGTTCCATTTCTTGAAGGCAAGACATTTTAGCATTAATGGAGTTGAAGTAGCTGAGCGCTTAATAGGAATAAGGGGAGTAATGGGGAAATTTAAGCTGTAAATTTTGGATGTTGTACAGAGAGTATCCAAAACTTCTAAAACTTTTCTTTGTTTTGAAATAGAACAAAATAATGCCTTTAGAGGTGTTTCCTGATGGCTTCTCTGGTTTTGTACTTCTTACTGCAACTCAGTTTTAAAAGCATGTTGTTTTTAATAGGCCAGACGTACTGGATAGAAACAACTAAACTCAGAGTTCAAGCCTGGTAATGTTTGGGAATACTGGAATTCCAGGATTTTAAGATTTAACATGGTTACAAGTAAAGAGACAGATAAGAAATTCATTTACATACTGTTTGGATTTTTAAAAATAGGAAAGTTCAGGATGCTTAGACTCAGTGTATTATATTTTCTAGTTCTTTGAATGCCTCTCATATACACTAATTTTTTATTTTCATATAACAAATGAAAAATAAGTTTTAGAATAATGGAACTCAGCTGTAATCTCAAGAGGAGGGATCTGTTCTATTGCTTCATGGTTCATAATACTCCCATTTATTGGAAGAAGCACTGCTGAATTTGAAAATCACTCCTGCTAGCCAGAGACCTGCAGGGATTGTTTGAATGGTCCATCTGATTGTCTTGCCAAAAGTCTGTGCGCTGGATTATCTTTGTTAGTGTTGATATAGTTGCAACAATTTCATTCTTTTGTGATAAAATAAAAGTCAGACCTTTTTAAAAATAGTCAATATGAAATGTTTCTAGAAGGTTCTGTATTTAAATATTTGAGTTAAAAATTGGGGAGCCATGCAGTTCTTAGACTCTGAAGACATATAATATGTGGCTATGAGAAATGTCTGACAGGATAAACAAGCACTGTGTCTTAGTGTTCTATCAATTTTCAGAAAATATGGTCTGTAATTTGCGCTACGTGATCAGTTTCATAAAACTGATTGCTTCATATGAGAACTGGACACATTAATACAATAGGCAGTTCTTAGAAAATAAAATTCAAAAAATACTGCCTCTTTCTTGAGTATTTCACAAATTAGTGGATTTAGTGTAAGGCCAGTTGCTTAGGTACAATCATCAAAGAAAAAATTTCTTTTCCTGTGCATGCACAAAAAGTGGCAACAGCAGCAGCTTTAGGCTCTTCGATGAGCAGTATGTTGGCACGTGAGGAAGAAATTTTTGTGAAAAACCTGTCAACTATAAAGTATTTTTTGAATGGGGTGGAGGCACTTGTTTGTGTAGTAGCTTGCAAAATTCTCTTGTTTTACATGTAGCAATTTGGAAGTCTGTTGTCTAAAACCAGATCAATTCAAGACAATCTTACTGGGATCTAGCCAGCAGAAAGCAAAGCTCAAATTCTGAAACCAAAACTACAAAGGAGACATTTATACCTAACTTGCATTTACTTCAAGATGATGTCCAGGAACCATGTAGAAATCTATTCCTCCAAGTTCAGTGAAATGCATTGAAACTTCAAAATGTCGGACAATCTAGTAAGTTAGCAGCAAAATAAATGAAAACTTCAAAATATGTCAGAATATGCCAGAAGCAGAGAGATCTTCGAGGGTACTTGGTTCAACTAAAAGATGATGGCTTTCTATTTTAAGGAATTTTTCAGGAGGAGCATGTGGAACAAAAGATATAACAGATAGATTCAAGAGTCCCTACTTGTGGAAGCTGCAGTAGAATACCCGACATAAAAGGGATGATTGTGCTAACCCAGTAAGACTACCTTTATGGTCAGAGTAGAAGAATGTTGCCTAAGCCTGATTCATCTCAGCTGAAAATGAACATCTAAAATAGATCAGAAGATGGTTAGATGAAATGAATATCGATAAAGGTAATACACTAGACCAAAATTCCTGTTTATGTACTTAAATGTATTCTTTTCTCAAAGGGAGTTTTTGATGGTTGTGCTTCTGTCTTAGAGTCAACATGAACTTTTTTCTGGAATATCTTCTAAAAGAAGGACCTGTTTCTAGAGGGTTAGCAAATTTAAATATGGTAATCATTTGACCAATTTGCAGAGAGTTTTCTTCTTGTTAAGCTCAGTGGAGTAAATTTTGCATAGCTAACTGTCAAATACATGATCATCACAAATAGTAAAATACTCTACAATGTTGTTCATGTCAAATTCAATAGGATTATATTATCCTTTACATCAGTCTTGCCAATCTCTCTTCTAGGGAGCTGAGTTAGTGATTTATGTGCTGGGCAATTAAATGCATGTTTATAGACTTTTATCGGTTTTACTATAAATTAAATGAAGCATATATAAATGACCTGCCTCTTAGTGCCTGTTTTCAGTAAACATTTCATTTATTTCTGCCTAACTTTGCAGGTGAAAAGGAAATCTGTAGTTTTGGGTTGCAGCCATAAATACTACAGAAGCTCAATTAGGTATTTGGAAGCTGTGCATGATAAAATAGAGTCTTTTATGAAGTCTTCAGTAGTGTTGTTTTAAGGTATTTTTTGCTTTTTGGTACAATTTGTTGAGGTATTAAGTGCATGTATACTTTTGATCAAACAAACAATAATATGGATGAAGTTGGTTCCTTTCTTTGTATACTTACTGTACTTGTGATATGCTGTTCTTCTATAGTAATGGAAATTTCTGAGCTTCACTTCTCAAATAATTCACAACTTCTGTGTTAACAGTCAAATGATAATTTAGAAAAGTTGGAAATTGTGCTGTTAACAATGAGACCTTCTAAAACCGTTCAACAGTTGAGGTGAGATATGCATGTTGTTCTGCTTAGGGATTATTGGAGTGGTCTTCTTTTCCTCCCATCCGTGCCCCAAATAATAAAAGCAGGTCTATCTTTCTTAGGTTTATCTTATGCTTGAAGAGAAGTCAGTTGGAGTTTTAGTCTTTATAACAAGACACCCATCATTTCCTGTTGTCCTTAGCTTCTTAAAGAGACTGAAGTATCTCTTCTCGTTCTTTTCTTATGTTTGTTATGAACCTTCTATTATTTCAGCAACTTGAATGAGATGGTTAGAGTAGCTATCTTTTTTGCCTTCTGATTGCAGTGCAACGTGGTTTGTGATGCATTGGTGTGGAAGGTTGTGCATGGTTGCTGCCAGAAAGATTTCTTTATTAATAGCTGTAGAGCCTTGGCTGAGATTGTTCAAATACTAACTGAGTTCCGTCAGGTAGTCGGTCTTATGAAGGGTGCAAGTTATTTGTTGCTTGCTGTGTATGTGCTTGTTATACCAAGTGATGGATCTCAGAAAGCACTCAAATCACCTTTTAAGCAGCAACATCTTAGGGTTTAATTGACTTTGATGTTGTTTTCTACTTCAGTAACTTTGCTTAAATGGAGTTATTGTAAGTTCAGATTTTTGTTTCCTGTGCTCTTTTACTGTAAGTCTGATTTTTCTTTTAATTTATTCGGTAGAAGATGAAAAATATCAGATACAGATGAATGTGTTTTTTACACTTGAATATGTCAAAAGACATTTCTTCTTAAAGAAAATATTCCTCTCAAAGTTATGTTTTCTTTAAATCTGTGCAGGTGAATAGTCCAATTTATCTTTAGAATACTAAAGCCATAGAAGATTTGCATATTCATAACATTAAGTTTATTTTTTAAAAAATTGCAGGACCAGAGATTTCATTTTGATTTAGTGGGGTTTGTTTGAAGAATACAATGTTTATGGGTTGTAGTATCCCTTTTTCCAAAACAAGTATTTTATGTATTACTAATATGCATGTGTAGTATGGTACTGTTATTATTTATACACCAAATCATTTTCACTGGGTTTTTCTGAAAACTATATTACCTCATGTGTTGTTGTTTCAGGAGTTTGGAAAAACTGTTGCAATCTTTCTGTATTCAGATTGGAATGAATGCTAGACCACCCCACAGTGTCTACCAACCAAAACATCATCTAAAATGGGGACGAGTGGTGGTAAATGTTGGTGCAAGTCACATTGTTCAGGTTTATTCACAGATATCAAGGAGTACAAGAAGCTAATCCCAAAATAAAGGGGGATACCTTTGAAATGAAGGTGATCTTGTAATTTTATGCAGTGTATTAATTTAGGTCATTGCCTTTAGATTTGCCATAAAAAGCTAAAGTGACAGGTCTGACTTGTTATTGTTTCATTTCTGTGACAATGAGGATTCTACCTAGATGTGAATTAATGTAAGGACTATAAAGTGAGGAATGGTGTGATTTTTCGGACATTATGCCTCTGTGTTCTCTAATCTGTGGAAGTTGCTTTTGGCATACTGTTCTGCAGAGTTTTGGGAAACAGGTAGCCTTATTTGTTCCTTTCTTCCAGCTCTGGGTCTTCCCATAAGCCAATGGTTCTTGAAGCAGCATTATGGAGAAATTTGTCATTACTGCATGGTTACAGTTCAATTTACTCTGAGCTGAGTTGTAATTCTGTTTATTTCTAGGAATTTAGAACATGATGAGTTAAAGCTCTTTTGAATGCTTTGTGATCTTTGGATCATCAGTGGTTGATTTATAAAGTGCTGCAGGGATGAGCACTGAGAGAGCTCTAAGGTCGTTGGAGGCAGTTTAATTCAAAAGGGATTTTTCAAGTGAAAAATGATTTTTTTTTTTTTTTTTT
>VZZY01001815.1:136569-188097 GCA_013400335.1 Eurystomus gularis
GCAGGTTTTATTGGCTTAGAGTATGCTCAGTAGCAGTTTAAGTTGCTGTAGATTAATAATGGGCTTGTATAACCTTACATCTTTCATTTGTAGTTTCTATACATGCAGTCTTTATATAGTTTGTTTTTAATTTCTAGTCTTCATACATGCATTATGTTAATAAATGGAGTTTTACCATAGGATTTGTGTAAACATACAAGTCATTATCTGAATGAATGATTGAAATCTTGGATATACATCTGTCAGGCAAGCTAGAGGTGAGGGAACTGTTCCGCAACTGAAAGGTAAACAGATCATTTTCCTTTGGCCCACACTTTTAAAATAATCTAAGCTGTCTCATGTAACTTTAATCAGAGAACTTATTTGCACATAGTTCAGTTTTATGTTTTGCGAAGTTGAGTGTAAGTTTTTGAACTTTTTTCCTGGATGGTTTCCATTATCAATGTTTTATTACTGGTGAGAATCACAAATCCTTAAAAAAAATTAAAATGAGTAATAAGAATTCTATATCTGCAGAGCTTTTACAGTAAGAAGGGTTGTGATTTCTGTTAGTTGAGAAGCTAGATGTTTACCATGAATTTGGTATATGCAGAGTTGGACGCATTAAGTGTCAGTAGATAAAGTTTGTGTATTCATCAGAAAGATGTCTTTCATCCTATACCTCAAGTAAATCTTACTTTCCCAGTGGCAATTACTTTGTTGTTTTGTAACCCCCTTTCTCAGTTAGGCTCTACATGTCCCCCTCTCCCCCCTCAGTTGTTTGGCAAAACCTGTGTGATGTTTTGTGATAATAAACCTCTGCATATGAATGCATATTTCATTTTCTGCAGAATGAATGTGCTGAATGTTCTAGAGGGGAACTAATGAGCTTTTCATTGAAGGAGAAAGCTCAGATTTTACTTCAGACAGGCTTAATGCCTGGAACTTTGTTCATAGCTGGACAGTATAAGAAAATCCAATGTGATGCCATTTTTCTCATTTGTAAGTTAGAAGAAAAGTTTGCGGACAAGCAACCTGAATAACAAGCATGAGAAGGTGGTTCCATGAGTTGAAACCTCTTTTTCAGTGATAAGTTGCCTATTTTTTCAATGTTATATAGCACATGAAGCTACGGTCAAAAAGACACTTAGGATTACTGGCAGTTAGTATACTGCACAACAGTTGTGACAAAAATCTACTAAATACTATGTCTACTAAATCTGATCCCGTATTTCAATAACAGAAATTTCATTGTGTCATGTGCCGAGCTGGACTAAGGGAGGAGAACAACTGACAAGTATCTCTCTTCTGTATCATTGCAATGTAGCTAATGGATATTCCTGTTTCACAGGTATAAAACTGAAGCACAAAGATGAGGACACTGAATTTACTTCTTAAATATGTGCCAAGGTTTAAGAATATAAACATCTAAACAGGCTTGTGTTTATGTGCTTAAGTATCTAATGAGTCTTGGTAATTAATGCATTAGTCAAAACTCTGGTTTGATTTCAGGAGATTGTATCAAGCCCTGAATGAATTTCCGTAGTAGGAGGAACTGTGCAGTACAAACTATTGGTCTGGTGTCCAACTGCTGTCCATTGGACATGTCTACCTTCTTATTGCGACCAAAAAAATCACAAGTACGGATTTTCTGTCCCATGTGATTAAGGATTCAGCAGCTGGTACCTCTGTTTTGCATATCATGAAAGATGGATTCGCTTAGAAAGCTGAGCACAGCAGGTGTTTAGTTTACATGTTTGGATTGAAGGGACTGCTAAATTGCTTTCTGAAAAGGAGAATTAAAAGATATTTTGAAAAATAGTGCAAATTATGCAAAATACAAATGTAAGACATTGTATCTGACAAGTGACATCTCTAAAAACTGCCCTCCTGGCTATTTTTTAGTCAGACACATCATCAACTGATTGTCATCAAGTGTCATTGACATTGTTTCCCTGAAAACCATTTTTAAAAAAATCCAACTTCTATAGATTTCATATTTCAGTTTCTTAAAAGGATACAATATTGCAGCTTTGTTATATACTTGTAAAATTAAAAGAATTGCACTCAAAGTGTTCATAGTTGATGCTGCAAGTTACTTTCTTTTAGTTTGATATAAGAATAACATAGGATCATGTTGAATCTCATGTACTAATTACCTTGGAGATATTTATCTGCAGGAAATGAAGTCTAAAAGACTAAGTAGATCTTTAATTTCTTGTAGTTCATCTTAATGGCATTCAGTTAAAAGCATCTGGTTTACTTCTGTAAAGTTTTTCTTAAAGTTGTTTCTGGGGTGGGGGCATATAATGATGTCCTTTGTTTAAAATGACCAACTGAAATGCAGACCTTCTTTTCCTAAAGGAGAAAACAAGATTTTGCTTTTTATTAGAACAGAACTGTGAGAAGTAAGGCATTGAATGTTCAATGAGGAGAAAACCAGGCATATTTCTGGCCTTCTACTAATGTTTTCCAGTAAAATTAATCTTTGGGATTAGATTGGCTATAATAAAATTATAAGCAGCGCTAAAAAAAAATTGGATATGGTGGTATGTCATACCAGCCATTCAAAAAAATAGCCTAGCACTTCTCAGAAGCTGTAACCAGGGATGAGGGAAGGTAACGCGTGTAAAACAGAACCTGAGATCCTTTAACTGAAAATGTTAAAAAGTTAAATTCCCCATTCTGTTTCTGTCCTGGAATTTGCAATATAAAGATTTAATACTGTGATGACTTTGATAGCTGTTCAGTTTGAATATCTTATAGTTCTGTGTCAGATTCAGCTATATAAAAGGTAAAGGTAGAACTGTTAACAGACAAATTGTGTGTTAGTTTTAAAGGCGTCTGCCACGTTAAAAATCCTATAGTAGAAGCTACAGGCATGATTAACTAGGGACAGGCAGCTCAAGTTAAAACAGAGGTGTTTTATAATCACTATTTTGAAAAGAGACCTCTGGAAAGAAGACCTGTTTATCTTAGGTGATCCTCCTATAGATTCCTGCAGAACATTCAAAGGAAGTAAACAGGATTTTTTTTTTCCTGAAATGAGCTTTTCAAAGATTTCTATGGCACTGCTTGACTGCCATCATGATTTGATCTGTTTAGGTTACTTTTCCTCCTGTTTAGGTGATAATAGCCTGTTGTTTAAGTGGAAAATCAGGAACGAATAATTTTTTGTTTGGCAGCAACCACGTATCTTCTGGAAACCTCTCTGTCTACTATGGTTGCAGTAATTAATATTGCTAGCATTACATTTTATATGTATGGATTCATTTGGTATAGATATTCAGTTCTCGTGTCCTGTTTATGTCTACTGACGTTACGAAATACTATTTGGCAATATTTCAGATTGACCTTTATCAAGCGTTAAAACAATATTCTGTAGTAGCAAGTGTTTAAATACCTGTAATTGAAGTAAGATGTGTAGTAGTACAATGTTTTTCATCTTTTTGAAAACTTGATTCAGCAGAGTGGCATGTTTTGCTTGAATACTCGTGCTGTGCTTGTATGATGTTTTCTCTTTGTGACAAGTACACCCTGCCTGAGTACTGTTATGATCTCCAGGATGTGATGTCCTGAAACAACTGACATTAAAGATACTGAAAAACTATATATTAACAGATTGAAATGAAATGCTCAGAGATTATTTCTAAAGTGTAGAACATCACCCACAATGTGTCTGTAACAGATGGAAAAAATTAATGTATTGGCAGGTGTGTAGTTCATTGAATAAGTTTGTAGACCTAAAATCCTACCCAAAATTGCCAGAAATGAACAGTTTGTCTCCAGTACTGGATGTGAATTAGTTCTAACAGAAGCAGAAGTGCCATTAGGCAATTCTTTATTACCTGTGGATCAGAAGAAAGTAACTTACTGTTTTTTTTCTGAGAATGTGACTGTGACATTTCTTCCTGAAATGTTAGCCAGACAGCATGGTGTGGTTCTAACTTGTTTATTTGATAAGCATAAATATATACCACATATTAGTTTACTTCCAGAATGAATGTGCTAGAGAAACTGGCCATATATGATCAGATTTCAGAAGAGCCAGTGTTTGGTTTGCAGTCTGCATCCAGACTCCTAAGTGTTCAGGTTATTTCATGTCTTGATGATACTGAGTGTGTTTAGACTGGCTGTTTTCATTGTCATAAGAAATAGCACAGACTAAAGTGATCCTTTGTGTGCTTAGAGGGGTACCTACACAGCCTAGATTTTCAAAGGAAGTGGCATGTCTGTATTTGAGAACAGGTTTTTATTCTTGTAGTAGGCCATAAAAGTCATAGACAAGTACAGGCAGCCAGCTGAACATTGCAGTTTTTCACATGTTCACTGAAGGAAGAACATGCTTGTTTTCTAAAATACCAAGGAAAGACGATAATTTTAACATTGCTGTTGTCATCTGTTACGGCCCCAAACGTGTTGGCTACATCCCATAGGTGGATCATCTTGTACTACTAGAATACGTGGTGCCTACTTCATCAGCCTCTGTAATGGTTCCCATTTTGCAGTAGAAGTTGTTGGTCTAGCAGCCAAAACAAGATTTAGGCTTCCATATGAGCATGAATCATTGCAGCATCTTCACACTTCACTGTTGTTCCAAGCAGTACAAATGCCATACTCGTAACAATGAATACAGGGCAAATTAAATTTCAGAAACCACCAGCATTGTTTTGGCCCCATGCGTGTATACAAATTGCTCTGTTCAGACAAACGGAGTTGGGAAATGCTGATGTAGTACATGGTGACTTTCTTGTGCTGTAGCCTTATATATTATTTTATAAGAGAATATGACTAGTCAATGTACACAGCAATTTTAGTAGTGTGATTTGTGTTAACAATACAGATAACGTAGTGGCTGAGAGCAGCAGGTGAAAAAAATAATTAAATGTAGTAGAGAGCATTTTTTCCATAATGATTTTTGGTTTGGATGCACAGAATAAAAATTGGATAGAATTTAATTGCTGAAGCTGGTTAAGTATAAAATTAATTTTAATATGGCTTAAGTGAAACAGTAATCTTCATATAGTTGAGAAGCAATTTAAAGAAACCACTGGTTACTTAGGTTATGGTTTCAAGTTTTTAATCACATTTTATTAAATTTCTTTGATACTATACCTCCTGAGAATGCCTCCTTAAATTGAAATGCTGATGTTAAGGAAAGATATTTTACTGATGCTGCATTATGGAATTTAAATGGATAACTGCTGATTGTTAAGTACTGTGTGTGCACGTGTTTACAAATGTACAATGTCTCTTTTTAAACATAGTACAAGAAATACACAGAGAAAAACATTGTGAGTAATAAGTGTTTTGTCCCATCTACCTTTTGACAGGAGAATTAGATGACAGAGAACAGGCAAAGCTGGAAGTAAAAGTATGGGATCCAGATAGCCCCCTTACTGACCGTCAGATTGACCAGTTTTTAGTTGTAGCACGGTAAGATTAAAATCCTCTAATAAAAAAAAATTCCTTTTCCTTTTCCTACTGACTATTTATTCCCCTATATCGTGTTACTCAACTTGTTTGCCATTTTGTGAGCCCTTCTCTTTCCCACAGTTAGCTAAAAGAGAAAATCAGACCATAACCTTCTGCACATTTATTGAAGCTACCAATACAGAAGAGAAAAAGAGAGTGAGTTTTGGAATAATGCTGCACTCCCTGTATTTCAGGTTATAGTAGAATTTGATACTTCAAATGTAGGTATCAGTCTGTTTTCCCCTCAGAGTAAATGAAACAGGATTTCAGTGCTAATATTTCAGTCTTGTATTACAGTACTTGGAATTTTGTAGCATAAAACTTAAAGAATAGAAATAAAGAAAATATTAACGTGAAGTGGATGTAGAACGTGCCCAATTTGCATACAAGCTTAATAATATGAAGTGCAATTATTTTGGATGAATGTTGAAACAGAAGTTTTGAAGTGATGCCTTTCATTAGTGAAAACAATCTGGTCGGTTCAATTTTATAAAGTAACATATGATTATGCAGATTCATGAGAGGAACATCAAAGCCTTTCGAACTTATAAATACCTTTAAAAATCATCTCTCTACTTTAAAAATGCAAACTTTCAAAACTCTGTAGACTTGTTACTGAAGGACAACTCTACACTCATACAATACGGCACATTTTGCCTGTCCTGTAGTTAATGCTTACAAATATAGTACAAGGATACTGTTCTAGTGATGGTAGAGAACTGTTAATCATAGCTAACATAGGGATTTTATCCTGAATTACTCCATTGCCTGCATTTTCTGTAACCTGGTTGCAGAGCATAGTCTCAAACCTTCTTAGGCAGGCAATCCTTGTACACTGTTTCCAGTTTTTGTTCTTTATTCTTTCCCTCCTTTGAACAAACCATTTCAGGAAGGAAATAGAGAAGTTGCTTTATATGTTACAGCTTATGTGTATGGTGAAATGAGTTGCAGATTTGTTGTTTTACAGTTCAGATGCTGATCCACCTGGATTTCTCCTTCCTCACCCACTTTGTAGTGCTGCATCCTTTCTATACAGTAAAAAAATTGCCTACCCCTGTTGAATTTCCAAGCAAGCCAGTGTGGTATAGGTGTTAACATGCATCTGTTCAGAAGATCACAATGCCTGGTAGATGCTCAAGAGAACAGAAAACAGAACTACTTCAATCACCAGCAATATAATACCTAGACATTTATGGGCAGACTGTTACGGGGTGCCCTAAAAAACCATCTGCATGAAGATTACGTGCGTTTTTGAAGAGTTCATTCATTTCCTTCAGTTCTCTCCACTCCCCATTTTGTATCTCCTCTGTGAAGCTGAAAATGTCTCCAGAGAAGCATACCAGTAAGCAGTCTACTGGGAAGTGACAGAGAATAAAGAAAATTTTTAGAGAAAAACAGTCCTCTCTCTTCTTCCCCTTATTTAAGACATGCAATGCTGTGCTCTGATCAAGACTGCATTTGTTTAGAAGTTGATGTATTTCTGTCAAAAAAAAGAAAAAAAAAAAAAAGGTTTCTATTGTGGCAGGAATGGGTCTTGGTTATAACTGACTAACTGTAGCTATCCAACATCTTCTGGTAGGCAATCACTAATGACCATCAGATGTTACNAAAAGGTTTCTATTGTGGCAGGAATGGGTCTTGGTTATAACTGACTAACTGTAGCTATCCAACATCTTCTGGTAGGCAATCACTAATGACCATCAGATGTTACACAGGTACCACTTTATTGATGTTCTCCCACAAAACTCCATTCATCTTTTTCCTCGTGCACTCAGCACTGGTAAAGCCACACCTCAAGTACTGTGTTCAGTTTTGGGCACCTCAATACAAGAAAGATATTGAGGTGTTGGAGCGGGTCCAGAGAAGGGCAGTGAAGCTGATGAAGGGCCTGGAGGACAAATCTGAGGAGTGGCTGAGGAAACTGGGGTTGTTTAGTATGAAGAAGAGGATGCTGAGGGAACACCTTATAGGTCTCTACAGCTACCTTAAAGGAGGTTGTAGAGAGATGGGTGCTGGTCTCTTCTCACAGGTAACAAGGGATAGGACAATAGGAAATGGCCTCAAGTTGTGTTGGGGGAGGTTTAGGTTGGACATCAGGAAAGTTTGTTTTGTTTTTTTCACTGAAAGGGTTGTTACTCACTGGAACAGGCTGCTCAGGGAAGTGGTAGAGTCACCATTCCTGGATGACTACTTTAAAAGCCATGTAGGTGTGGTGCTTAGGGGCATGGTTTAGCAGCAGACTTGGTAGGGCAGGATTATGGTTGGATTGGATTACCTTAAAGGTCTTTTCCAACCTAAATGATTCTGTGATTCTGTGGTCTCTGTAAGCTGCTTTTCAACTGATGGAAACTGTTTCCAAGCTCCTATAATTTGCATTCATGGGCTGCAAGATCACATTTTTGTTGCATTAAGTGCTGCTGAGACAGATTTCCACCAATTTCTGGAAAAAAAAGTTCCCTGTGACGATTGTGGCAGCTTTAAGTTCGGTATGTTCTGTGCTTGCAGGTAAAAGCTTTTTTTTTATACTGGACCATTAAAAGCTGCTTGAGTAACAGTGGAGTTGGTACCACGACCTTGTAAACTGGGTCTACAGACTCCAGAAGGCAGCTGTGCTGTGGCCTAACTGCAGTTCACGGGGCATTGGTGGTGCTGGGTGGGCTTCCAGAGAGAATGCTCTTTTTCTGCTTGTGTTTAGTTTTGCAAATTTGAAATTCTGACAATAAGAACTCTTTCCTGAATGCTTTCTTATGTGTGATTTTGGTTAATTGTTTGTATTCTAGCTGTATTTGAAATTTTAAAAGCATTTATTGTGATCCTTTTTACATGCTACCTCAAAGGTGTGGAGTATTTCTTCTCAGTTTTTTCAGTCTGCTCTGGTTGAAGGAAGAGTTGCTTTAGTCCTTATAGGCTTTAGCCTTTTTGGTCACACAAGCCCACTTTCTTGATTCTTTAGAAGCTGTTTAAATACTCTCTTTTTCTATTTGTGTTGTCCATTTGCAAGAAGATTTATATTTGGCCTCAGGTGTGTGACCTGCCCAGTCTTACAAGGTTAGTTTACTGTCTCAGGAAGGAGAGGCCCTTTTTCTAGGTTTATATGCTTGGTCAGTCTGGGCCTGTCACTAAGCCCTAGTGTGCAATAATTTGCTGGATATAAAGGTAGAAAAATATGCCTGTCCTGTACAGAAATTAGAGGTAGCAGTGCCAGGAAAATTTATAGAGATTCTGAAAAAAGTGTAAGAGTGCTTGAATGGAAAGAACCTTAAGCTCCCTAAGTAGTCTTGCTTGGCTCTGTGGATTTACAAATTTGAAAGTACCTTTTTGCTGCTACTGATGCATAATACAGGCAAGGGCTTTTGTTTGAACTAGCAAAAGCATCTGTTAGAAGCTTGAGGAATCAGGCTAATGTATTCTGGTTTTCAGTTGATTTTGGGGTAACACGCTGTCATTTATACTCTGGCAGTGAGAATTCCAGCACCATTTTCTTCTCCGTTCAGAAGAGGTAAAGCTTCATCAACCAGTACTTTGTTCCGCAATGTATATTGGCAACAGTTTTTCTGTGTCTACTACCTTCAAAGAGCAGAACTCTGAGAAGCTGCAACAGCCACTTAGATCAGTCCATGTTAGCAAATCGTACAGTACAGTAGGAGTGGATTTGTGGAATTGAAGTGTTTGGTGCTGAGGACCTTGCATCCACACATAGACATATTTTGAGCAGTTTTATTTTTAGGCTAGCTCTAATCTGCTCCTGTGGACTAAATGTTTGTGACTATGTGGAACTACTGTTTTAACTTAACAGCAATCCAAGGTACAAGGTACCTTTTGGTGTTGATTCAAGTGCAGTAAAGCTGCTTTGAAACTGCATTCCTAATTTCAGCTAAAACACCAATATAGATGCACCCTGTTTTCTCCAGTCATCAGTCTCTATCATTCCTGTCACTCCATATATACAAGGAGGACTTCATTTCCCTGTGAGATCTCATGTTCTCTTTCTACCTCTGTTCCAGATTGCATAGTATTAGGAAATAGAAACTTTCTGTTGTGTGTGTAACAAAATAGTCTTTTTTGTAGTTTTGCAAGGAGTTGGAAATGGTCCTGACCAAACTCAAATGTAGTAGTTGTCAGCTGCAGTCTGGACAGATGCTGAGAGCTGTAGACCTGACCCACTACTTTTAAAAAAATTTTATTTCTGTCAGCTACTTTGGTCTATATTTCATTGTATGATACATTTTTGGTACATTCTGATGCACTTTATGTACTTTATGATGCAGTGAAACAGTTAACTTAGTTCTTTTATTCTGCTTCATCTATATGCATTATCAAGATAGTCTATGGAAGGAATATATCTCTAAATCAAACTATTTTCCATACATTTGTTGTCCCAGCTTCTTTCCAACTAAACCAGAGATTTGAAGACAAATTAAAATAGCCTTAAAGCATTGTATCTCTACCTTAAAATTGTGGGTTTTTTATCTCTTTGAAATTAAAATGGCACTGCATACCTCTGGCTAACATAACATACTTATCTTTTGAATGCCAGCTTTATGTTTTGGTGTAAAATCACAGAAGAATGGAAAATTGCATGTTAGCCATTTTGAATTACGGCTTGATCATTCCGTGTTGTTCCCACTTTTCCATTTTCTCTAAGACGGTGAAGATATTAATTGTCTGTTGGTTACTATTGATTTAGTTATAAGTGTTCATGGTATGTGGAGGTGTATTTGTTATGTGCCTTGACCTCACAGTGAGGAAGGGAACACAATGCAGCTTCAATTAGCAATTTGTTTTTTGTCATATTGAGGAAAAGAATGTACTCATCAACCCAGAAAAATAAGTAAAAACATTTAAAAGTGTGTTCAAATAGTAATGCTCTGTTCTTGCAAGGTAATTCAGTGTAGTCAGTGGCAGTAGACAAGAATTCCAAAGCTCATAAATGAAAATAAATACATAAAAGTCACTAGTTTGAAAGCTCCAGTGTTAGTGTCTGGATTCTCTTTAGGTGATGAGAAGTAAGAGGAATTGGAGTTCATTAAAAAGATAATTAAATTTAATGGCTGAATTGCAACATAAAATTATGCTGTAAAGACAGTGAAAAATCTTGATGCCAATGCTGTACTTGCAAGACTAGGTGTTTGCAAGCAACCTGAATTACAGCTTCTAATGGTAGGCAGATGGTTTGGCAATAAAAAGGAAAAATATGTTCATATCAAGTTTACTAGGGAGTATCAAAAATACTACTTTTCTGCCTGTCTGTCATGCTTGGCCAAGACCCATTTATTCTTTTGTGCATTTTGTGTTACTATATTTCTTCTTGACCAAATTCATTTGAAAACAACTCATTCAGACTTGGAGCTGAATTTTTTTTTTTTGTGAATTACGTTCTATTGCATTATAAGGAAAATTTTGTGCAGCAGTATTTTCATGGACCTGCTTTTGGGGGGTTGTAAATCTCCTCCTCTGTGACTGTGAAATTGCAGGATGGCATACAGATGATCACTTAAATCATAGCCTGTGATTTAACTACTTGCATGTAGCAGGTTCTATTTCTGTTGAATAATAAAGATTTTGCATATGTTCTATTTCTATTCATCTAGTAATGAAACTGAAGGTTAGTGATGGTGTGTAGGGGAGATTATATGTAATGCCACCCTCTACCCTAACCAGGAGTCTTTCCGAGAAAGAATGATGACAGGTGACTTTCATGCTTATGTCACCTCCCTTTGCACTGTAAATATCTGAAGTGATAATAATGATGCATAGCACTGTACAGACAGTTGCTCAGAAATGCAAGGCAAATATATTTTCTGGAGCAGCATCATTTTACCTTGAGTATGTTCTTTGTGTCAGATTTTGCATAATCCAATAGTAAATATCTCTGCAGTATTTTTCAACTTTAATTAATATTGTGCTGGTGACATATATTGCCATAGAGAAATATTTTTCTTCTTCTTTCCAAGATTTTAAGTATCATGAGCCTCTCCTAAGGAACAATCAGGTATTAACTGGCTGTTTGTAAAGCGCTGATATTGATTACAGTCTAAGAGGTCAACTTTTAGGACTGTTTCCAACTCACAGTGAAGGGGAACATTCATGGAATATTAGGAAGGCTTTTTGCTTTCCTTATTATGTAGGAAACCATCAAAGATCCACTTAAGTATATTCCTCAAAACTGTTAACTCTGAGGTGAGGTGTAGGTCTCATTTGCTAGTTTGCAAATATGTGAGGAAAATTGTGAATTTGCAGTTTCATATATACACAGAGGTAGTTTACTTTAAACAGAGTTGTCCATAGTCTGTCATCTGGTATCACTGAAACACAGAAACAGTGTATGAAGTGAACAATTAAAAAATAAACATCCTCAGATTAAAAAGGATCTCTGTCTCAGCTGGATTTTTGAGAATGTAAGATAGAATAAAATGGAGAGTTCCTGGCCTGAATCTAGAACTTTGTGGTTGTGATTTGATGCCGGACTGCTGTTGCTACCAGAGGGACCAATGACTGTTTTTCTCCTGATGTATAATCACAGTGATTCCAGATTTTCTTTGGTATATAACCTCCCTTTTCAGAACTAGTTGCTGATGAGCAATTGAATCTTTAGAAATGCGTTATGACAGTCTCTTGCATTTGCTGCTTCATAATTTCATTGACTACCAGTAATAGTAATCTTAAGCAAAAAATTTCAACGACTTCCTGTGACATCTTAGACTCGAGTTATCAGAAGTTTGGATAAATGTATTTTCTGTGTTCAGTACCTAATCTGCCCAAATGTGGAGCACAGGCATAACAAAACAATGATGAGATTTATTCCATAATCTTAGGTCCTGGCACCAGATAATCTTGATTTGTTTTATGTTTGTGGGGTTGTCAACTGTTGTAAGTCCTTGTGAGAACGTTCATGGTTCTGGTCTTTAAGATAATTAAAAGAAGGAAAACCTAATTAAGGTAGCACTGGATCGTTTGGTCTAGCCCTTAAAGCTCTCACACCTGCTTGCTGATACAGCTTGTGCAGAGTGATCTCTCTGCTGGTATTACCAGTTGTTTATAATTCTTGTCCATTCTCTGCCACCTGTGTAATTCACTGTCTCTATGCCTTTTGCCTCCAGCTTATTTTGGAAGGTGTGGAGAGTGGTGGTTTCTGTTTGAAGTCTCAGAACTTTACTTGTTCAGTAACTAATTTGTGACTAGCTTGCTGAGCACATCTTTCTGGTTACTTATCACTGTTATTACTTAATTAAATATACTTTCAAGTATTTACAATTATTCTTTGGATTCTACCAACTTAATGGAACATTTACATTAAAGAGTGTGTTTAAAAGAGAAAGTGACTAGTTAGGGTCTGGCCTTTCAGCCTGTGTTGGCATAATACAGAGTTTTATTTTGGTAGCATGTAGGTGAAAACAACAGTGTGCCTTATGGAAATGGGCATTGGTTAGGGTTTTTTTCCTTTTTTAAAAATAATTATTTGGAAAAAAATCATGCAAGGAAAAATGACAAAGGAAATACTTGACCTTTCTATCAATATGTTCCTCATATCTGTGTTTTAAATGGAAAACCATAAAAAATAAGGTATTTTAATGATTTCTAAAATTAATATTGAATTTGGGCTTGGATTGCATGGCTAGATTATGAGCATTCTAAATCACTGTTAAGTTTTGAGACTAATTAGTATTTGACAGACAAATGCTCTAGAATTCCTCCATTTATTTGGATTGTCTGAAAAATTCACTGGTTTTCAAAAGTTTCCAGGAAAAGGTGAACTAGAAGTTATGCCAATTTCAATGTATAGCTGCAGGTGCACACACCCCTGTTGTGTTGTTGCTCCTTCCCCCCCACTTCCCCAAAATGGCACACTGCCTACTTTTTATGGTGGTTCTTATTTGTTTTGCAGTCACGTAGCCCACTCTCCCACACAGCATTCCTCTGACGGTTGTGATCCTCTCCTACACTGCTGGAAGCAACTAGTGCATCAATTCTTACCTCTCCATCACTTATTTTAAATAAATCTAGCTTTATATTGTGTCTTAATTTTGACTTTACGTATATATTCACATAAGTTTGGGCTCTGACGTCAGCCTAAAAATTTTTATGTGCTAGAGAGTGACTTGTGAGGACGTACCCTTTGTAATTTTCATAGCATTCTCTGATTTTATTTTAGAAATATGGTCAAAAGAAAATAGTGTTAATTATGCAAAAGAAAGAGAAGCAGCAAGTAGGTAACAGAAGAAGGGAAATACAGTCATGCCACGTGCTGCTTTACTGGTTTGAACAGTGCAAGAGAAGGATCACAGGAAGGACTGTTTAGCTACAACCCTTATCAATGCCAACATGTTTAAAGGGATTGACTGACTATCAGGAAATGTGTTCACAATAGGGCCTTGTTCTCGGGACCGATTTGTGGACAAAAACTGTTTTATGTACTGCCAAACTTTTTAAAAAAGAAAATAGAATCTGTGTGTTCTTATAACATTTGCCATCCCTGCAAAGAGGGAGCAAAGGTTGCGGAACAGCGTTTGAATATAACTTACTTATTCCACAGCATTTAGAAATTTAAGCAGTTATTATCTGAAGTGTGAATCGCTACTGCTGAATCTTGATTGTTTTTGGCAGTGAATACTGAAACATAGATTCAGTATTAAATGTTTTGAGATTCAAGATAAAATTGCAGTAACAGATGTTCTTACCAGTTTCTCCATGGTCAGTAATATACCTTAGTGAGTTAAATTCTTGAGGCACATTATTTTATTATTGAATACCAGGTTTATTGTATGCAGTAATGTGACACTTGCAGCGTGTTGATCTCTGTCAGTGACATTCCTCGTTAGTATAATTCCACATTGATAACTTGTGTGGAGTGTGATTGCTGAATGAGGCTCCAGTGCTTAGTCCAGAGGCTTAGACTGTATTAAAAATGTTAGGTGATAAATTGTCTCTGAATTTAGAACTTATATCATATCACAACTGCAACAAATGACAATTTATGGTAATACCGTAGTGACGCAATGCACCTCAAGAGTCATTGTGAGACTCAGGGTACTGGAGCAACTTCTGTTCTCTTAATAATCTTTCTCATGTGTTGTTCGTCTTTGCTTATTTCCTATATGATAAGGTGAGCCCAGTCAAATTATCTTATGCCTCCTTCCCTTCACTGTGCATGATATATAGACGTGCTTCCATGAAAAGTTTGCAGTTTAGAGCAGTCACTATTGCACTGATTCTCCTATTCCTTATCTTTTGTTGCTATGGTAAATATAATAAATGCCATGTACAATTTATCAATAAAAGTGAAGAAAAAAAAAGAAAAAGGTTTTGAGAAAAATGTGTCAATTTCAGTAATGCTGGAATGCTATTGTTAAGTAGACTGAGAGATCCATTTCTTTATTACTTAAAACCTGTGACAAAACCAGGATTTTGGACTTATGTTAGACTAAGACAATATGCTTTTTTTGCCTTGCTAATGGAAGTAGGAGATGTGCAGTACTGAAGTGAATAAAATGTTATAATTTCCTCACAGGAACATGGTGAACCCCATCATTTCATTGTATTGTAATTTGTTGATAGTGGTGTGGATTTTTAGTTTTAAAAATAAGAGTAGTGGTTGTAAGCTCAAACTGACTAGGATCTCTGACTTCGTAATTAATAAAAAATTGGTGTATTAAAAAGTTGGCATGTTAGAGTTCTGATTATCTTTTGTTTTTATACTATTGTTCTTTTTATGTGAGTTGGTACTTTTAGGGGAGAAGGTCAGAGTTTTTACTGTAGTGTGTAGCGACTTGTCTTTATCAAATTGTCTGTTAGCAAAGATCTGAAATCTTAAGAGTAACAGCATATGACTTATTTTTAAAAGGACACTTTTATAGATATGACACAGTCTGATACTAAAAAAGAGGTTACATCTTTCTATGTATTTACTGTCTACTGTTTCTCTTTTGTAGTGCGGTTGGCACGTTTGCTCGAGCGTTGGACTGCAGTAGTTCTGTCAGGCAACCTAGTTTACACATGAGTGCAGCTGCTGCTTCCCGAGACATCACACTGGTAGGTGGCTTCCTAAAAGCCCTACAACTTTTTTGGTATCTGTGAATTCAACAATATCTATTACTCCACAGTCCCTGTTCTCTGCCTACCAGTTTTCCTTTAGATACTTGCATGCTAAGTGCATAGGTCTATGGTAGGTAATCCTGTGTGGTTTCTGTGAGCTTATATGTGCTGTCCTTGTAATCATAGTGGAAATCAATTGACTGCAGCTGAAATCTGTTTGAATATAATACCTTCATATGTGATAATTTGCACAGCAAAGTGGATAATACACATTATATAGGGATTCATTTAGTATAATTGATCAGTCATGTGATTTTATATATGTGGTAATAAAGCTGATTGAAAATTGTTTGGAGAATATTCTGTTCTTATTAGGTGTGTATATCAGTAAATTTTCTGAAGGATAAGTAATCTGACTTTGTAATAACTTTTTGAAGAACATTTTACTTAGGATACCCTTAAGATGTTTCCTGAGTTTAAGTATTCGCTGTAGTGTAAGCATCTGCATATTTTAGAGAAAGTTAAAATCAGTTACAGATGAAAGTTTTGGCTATTAGCTGAGGTGACAAGATGTGTTACAGTAATAAAAGTGTGCCAGGAAAACTGTGAGAACAAAAAAATCTTCCTGTTTCATAGAATCAAGTTTGATTTAGATTTCCAAAGAGATCAGCAGGAGTTGTTTATTATTTTAAGTATTTGTGTACAGAGTCATGAAGATGATGGTTAAGACCAAAGTAGATTTGCTGTTCATCAGATACTTGAGTGTTTGAACTAAAGGACACTCGATGAAACTAACAGATCAGTTTAAAATAGTTAAGGTATTGCCCTATAAAGTGGCTGAAGAGCCCCTGGAATTTAGTTGCACAAAATTTTGTGGGAACAGGCCCTACCAGCAGGTTTATAAAAAGGGTTAGAAAAATTATGGACCATGGGTCCATAAATAGGTACTGAGGAGAATAGGGAGAGGTGTGCCATCCAGCATTCCTAATTCCCAAGATTTGTAGGTGCTGGCAATTGGCCTTACACTGTGGTTAGACCTACCTGTGTATTTTCACTAAGTAACATCACTTGGTGCTGCCGTCAGAGACAGAATGTTTGGGTAGATGGATGACTAGTCTGATTAAGTAGGGCAGTTCTTATACTCCAGATAAAATATATTATTTAGTATGATGAGAAAAATATTTAATTTCTTACATTTTGCAGTGTACTCAAAGACTACGAAACAGGAATCTGATTTAGTCTAGAGTACAGTAGTGCAGTAAAGGCAGTGGCAAAATGTAATGTTTTCAGTAATACTCAAGATGAGTTTTCCATTTCACGCTTGCTAATAATGCCCTTGCCAGCACAGTTCTGTTCACACTAAATGCTTTATTTTTTTCCATCAAAATAGTTCTTTAACATTTTTCATTTGATTAAGATTTCATTGGTTTAAGAATTTCTAATAAATCCCATGCACTGCACATCGTTCTTACTGTATTCAGTGATGAGTAGAATGGATCCATACTTACAGCAATTTTTTCTTGTTTGAAAGTACCTGTACAGTACTGCAAATAACGGGATACATCTGTGTTTGAGTGCCGTATAAATGTTTCTCTCTTGCAAATGATCCTCTAAGTTCCATTACACTTAATGAAAGGCATATCTTATAATGAGTTACCAGAGGAGCCACCTCGGGCTTAATTATTGTGTCTGTCTGTTCTCATTTTCCTACCTCCTCAACTTTTGAAATCTCTTCTCTTCTGCTCTTTGGCAACATACTTTTTTCTAAGTTAAGAAAAGACATATTTGTCATTATAGTAGTTACTCTTTCAGACATTTCCGTGTTAATTTGGAGCATATTTTGAGCAGCAGTTAAAGTCAGTACAGATATTTGCAGAACTTGTGGTGTATCTCACTTATGCTTTGGAAGGGGTGTAGGTGCGTAACACTAAGAAAATTATGCTGTCTGTGTTCTTAATGCAAGGCAGATAACCCTTGCACCTGAAGTGCTATTGATGGGATTTCTGTACACCAAACCTGTGGCTTTGCAGTATTCCTAATTAGTTGTTTCCATTAGAGATGAAAAAAAAAGTGCAATAAACGCATAGGTTATAAACATGATTAAATTCAGGGTGGATGTACACATTAGGGAGGTCTTGCAAGTGAGAGGCTACTTTCAGGCTTCCTTATTTTGAAAACATGGAGAAAGTAACAAGACAAGGAAGAAATTACCAGTGCTTTTAGAAAACCCTACTGAAAAACATGAAATTATGTGTTTCCCTTCTTAGATGACAGTAAATATTCTTTTCTTACAATGATAAAGACTTGTGAGACAACAAAACAACTGAAACTTGCATTTCTGGCCTTTTCAGAGGCAGTGTTTTATTTTTATAATGAAAATTGATCTCAGGGAAGAGAAGGAAACTCAGAAGACTTCCTGTTTCAGATCCCTAAACATTGCATAGTGCATACACTGACGACAGCCATCAAAGTAAAGCAGGTTACTGGAATTGCTTGCTCCATGTGGTGGGCTTGTCTGGAATAGCCTGTGCTCCTTTACTGTAAGGATGTAAATCTGCTTTTGAATGTCTCTTCAAAATGAAAAGCATCAACAGGTTTTTCCTTTGAATTTTGAGTGGCATCTTTTCAGTGATTTCTATTAGAGTTCCATATATGTGGCTTCTAAGATAAAGGTGCTTAAAATATTATTGAATTACAGAATCCATACTCTGTTTCCAGTGTGAGTGCTTTGTTGGAGGCAGTTCAATCTAGTTGTTCTGACTACTGAAATTGTAGCTGGTTTGGGAACTGTGTTACAATTTACTTGCAGCATGGCCTGGCATTCCCTTCCTTCCCAGCTCTGTGCAGGTCTTCCTTAGCTTTTGGTGGATAGTTTCTTCTTTTGATTGCTTAAATTTGGACTTGAAGCTCCCTATATCTGTGTGGCTAATACCTTTCCTCCGGTGGGACCCCATGGCTGTGCTGGATAGTATGCTCTGGGAAAGAGTTCTTAGGGAAGGGTGGTTCTTCCTCTGTTCTTCAAGCTATTTGGGAGAGGCAATGCCAAGTCTTCCCAGCCTCCTTCTCCTTAGTTATCAGGTACCTACTCGTGGTTTCTTGCAGTCCTCTCTTTCTTTGGTAAAGCAAATAAAAATAAGATACTCCCGGACCTTTTTGACTTGGACTCTAGTAATGTCTGCAGGCTGCTCTTGCTTTTGCTAGCACAGTTTACTTGTGCTGCAGTGTGCGAATCTGCAGGTGAGGGCTGGCAAACCTACAGAAGGCTAAGAGTTGTTATCATGGCAACTTGTCAGTCATCTTCTGTCACAGAACAGCGCAACGAAGATAGCAGTTATCCAGAGTTACTACTAATCTTTTCTTCAATAATATCAGAAAGTTTTATGGAATCAAGTGTTTACTATAGATGGAAAAATGAACATAAGGCAAGAGCAAGACCCTGATTTATTCAGTGCTATTGTCATTTTTAAAGAAAGATGGTATGGATGAGTAAGTCCGGATTTAGCAGCTGCTCAGAAAATGCCTGGTATGTACTGCTTTTCCACAAGGACTGCAATTTAACCAAAGATTAAAAACTTTGTGACATTTACACTGTAAGGTTTTGGTCTTTAGGCCTGGTTTACTTAGGCCTGTGAATGATAAGCGATAAACCAGTGGTTTCATTTTACTTTCTCTTAACTGAAGATTATGGATTTTAGACATTATGGTATTTCTGTATTAGACTACTTCATTTTAACAATGGCTTTTTCTCAAGACTAGTGATTTTGACTTGAGCCTTAAGTAAAATGTGACATTATAGAATTATAGTGGCATTACTTCTTGCAGATGAAATAGTTCAAGAATCTTGTGCTTGATAGCTTTCAAAGAGGTGTTTTGAAAGCTGGAGGAAGACTTTAGCCACTTACAAGAGATGTCAAAAGATAAGGAGAATTCATTATTTGCAGTGCATTAACAGTACATTGCAGAAGCTCAACTGGAATTGCTCTGTGAGCGCTGTACTGACACGTAATGCGAGAGTGTTTCTTCCTTGAAAGGTTTTGGATGCCCCTTCTCATAAGATGAGTTTAGGGCTGCGTGAGAGGTCGGATGGTGCAGTTACAGCTCATTGCTGTGGTGGGACAAATAGGCAGGAGACTGATGTTACACAGTCACACCCATTATACCTCTAATACCTCCTTCAGCACAACAATTTATAGTGATAAAGTCTTTTGGGACACTTGAGTCAGAAAGGCTTTTTGTATGTTGCTTATTTTCCCTGCGGGTGGATTTGTGATGTAGTTGCTTACTTTTTTATGTTACTCATCATTGTTTAGTGATGTGAGCGTTCAGTGTTACCTGTAAAGTGAAGATTGCTATAACTTCTTGTTTAGTGAATTAACCAAAGAAATGTCATTCACCCATCTCTGACAACAGAGTTTGGCAAGGGGCACAAATCTTGCGTTTTTTCAGTATTATGATAATGAAAACAATATATGGATTCCTTCCCCAGCAATGAGAATATTGCGCACATAGATGTCTGGGCAGCAGTAATTTAGCTACTCTTCAGAACTTCTGTTAATTGAAAATGCCCCCTCAGTCAATATGTGCAACTGTCTCTATTGGGTTACTTAGAATGAGTTTCTACCAACTAAAGGTTGTCGAGATATGTTTGCTAGTAATTTGCAGGAACTAATAAACTAATGTCACTTTCAATAAACCTTTTATTTAGGCATTTCCTTTCCCAAATTAAGTAATAAACAATTTACTTTCCTTATGTTCCATAGCAGAAAACCTATGATACTAAGATAATTTCTAATTTAGCATTAGTTGAGGCTTCTTGCGTGCCGTATAGAAAATAATACATTGAATTTCCTTGAACTGGATTTGACTACTGTCTAGTTAAACACGCTTTTAATTCTCTTTTTCTACTTGCTAGTTTCATGCAATGGATACACTGCATAAACACAACTATGATTTGAGCAGTGCCATCAGTGTTTTAGTGCCACTTGGAGGGCCTGTCTTGTGTAGAGATGAAATGGAAGAGTGGTCAGCATCAGAAGCTAGTTTATTTGAAGAGGCATTGGAAAAGTATGGCAAGGACTTCAATGACATTCGACAAGACTTTGTAAGTACCAAAGTAGTACACTTTTCTGTGACTGTTTTTCACATGGGTGGGTGTAGCTGCTTTCTGTAGGTTTGGAAGGTTAACTAGAGGAGAAGTCTGTGTAGCTGATATTTGTAATTAACATACATATACATGGTGCCTGACTGAAAGTCAGTACGCTTTCTTGTTCAGTGTCATTCTTTGGAAAGATGTTGACAGAAGAGAATTTGTTTAATGTTTTAATACAAGGTAGGGTGTCTCATGCTGATGTGTTTTGATAAGGATTTTTACAAAGATTTTGCAAGCATCTGAAAAAGTTCCAGCAACTTTTCAGAATTTTTCCACAATTTCCAGTGAAATTCATTAGCAGCTATGTGGCTGACTCCCCTGAGTGCTTTTGGAAAGCTGGGGTTTCTTTCTATGGTCTGCAGAGAGAAATTTATATTCAGAGAGCTTTTAAAGTGCACTGCAGGGAGCTATTTTGACATTTTAGGTATTTTGGCACTTCTGAACAGTGAAGGAGATGTTTTCCAATATGTTCTAACTATACTGGTTTTGGTACTGAAGTATCAGACTATAGGGCAGCAAAGCTTTAATTTGCTGAATTCTAATGCAGAGTAATGAGATGAAATTGATTCTAAAACTGCTGGAATCACTAGTAATTTGTCTGCAAATTTCTTTGCACGTTTCTTGGGGAGCCTTTCTTTCAAGAAAAGATTTCCTCTGTTGTACTAAATTCCAGTTGGGCTTTATGAAAATGTTAGGATTTAAGCCAAAGGAATTTCATTATGAAGTCGATGGAAACATTTTCACAACAATCTGCTTGACTCTGAGAGCTGAGATTGTTTTTCTTTGCACAAGTTATTAAGAATCTTTCTGAGAGGAAAATGGTACTGTATAGTAAATGCAGAAGTCCTTCCAAAATAAAGTGTGGGACAGTGGGAGGAGGCTTAGCACTGAGCTAAATTGTCTTTCCTTCACGTTCACAGTTCTGAAATGAAACAGATAATTGAATGGAGGTGGGAAGGGAAGGCTAGTGTTTTTCAAAACTGACATTTTAACAGGTGTATTATACCTGCATGTTGAATTTTGAGATTCCTAAGGGAGAAAATGTTCACTGCATTCATCACATAAGGTTGAAAATTGCATCATGTATGAAATAGCTTTGTTCAAGAAAATATGATTGGAAAATTAAATTTATTTTTAGTGTTTTAGAACTGAAATAGTAACATAAACTACAGTTCCTCATTCTTTCTCATACAGATAAATCATGTTCAGTTCTAATTTTCAATAGGTGTCTTCTGACTGTTTCCTAATACATAGTATTTGGCTTTTCAAAATGGCTAAAGCATATATTACAGATTTTGTTGGCTGTTTATAAGTTGAGTCCTATTACAATTGGTGACCAAGTATACCTAAGCTTCATCTGTGGGCTTTATGTACTATTTTTATTTTCCATATAATTTCTGTGTTAACATGTAATTCTGTTGATATGCATACATTAAAGTGATACAGTGGAGTGATGTGTTGCAAGAATCATTTATGTGTTTGTAATGCTCAAATGCTAGAGTGAGTCTACTAGAAGCTGTGTATATCTGAGGTAGACTCCTGATACCCTCCCTCTTGCACTGAGTCTTCCTTCCTAAAATGAAGATATTTTTCCTTGCCCTCCTTCCAAAGTGAGAGACACACACAGATCTAGAGATAGGGTTTTGTAGGCTACTGAGGACACATTAATGATGAATCAGAGTGCAGCAGAAATGGATTTGGGGCACTAATCAATTGTAGTCTCATTTAGTTAGAACAGGGATGTTGTCACTTGGGTTTTCTACCTTTGGCAAAGTGGTATGTCATTTTTAAAACATTAGGAGAACATCTGTTTTACATGTCAATGTATGTGGTATTGGTAACAGTGCACACAGCCTTGATGTAATTCTGTCTCATTTGAAATCTTTCCATTATGTTAATCATTGTGTAATCTTGGGATATCTTAATTTCCTGAGACTAAAATTTGCATACTTACTTGCTATGTAGCCTTCTAAAAGTACAGGGATTTGAAAGCAAACATTGGGTTCTAGGTAATCGTCTAAAATAGTCCTTCAAGATTTAGATCATGGATATCTAAAAAGTTTCTCTAAGGTGAGGTAGGTATAAATATGTAGCACTTTAAGCAGTGATTTTTCCATGAGAATACATTTATCTGTTATCATCCCTCTCTCCAGTGGCTAGTCACTGAGAAGTGGGTACTCTTACCTGTGTTGTACAAAGCAGCAAATGCACTGGTGATGTACGTGCAAACTTGTTCCAGTGTCGACATAGGATGCAAGGACAAAATTAAATGTTCTGGTGCCTGAGATTAAACTGGAACCTAAGCAGTCACGCAGTGGTGCCACAGTACAGGTAAGACTGTCATGTTGCATGGCAGAAAGTGGTTGTTAGCAGCCTCCTGAAGCAGAAGAGTTATGTAGTACCTGCTTGAGCCATCATAAACGAGGAGGAGTTGCCTTTTCTGAATTGGCTCGGATTTGCAAGGCATGGCAGCTGCAATTGCAGTCCTTGAATGATAGTTCTCTAAAGGGCAGGTTCATTTACTTTTCCAGCACTTACTAAGAACTGGCACTATTTTACGTTCAATGTGCAGCTCAAGCATTAAGCTATAAACATTAAATATTAGTAAGCAAGACAATCTAATTTAAATGATGTAATGAAGTTTACCTTTTTTAATAGATAGCAGAAGCTCATTTTTTATCAAATTACTAGTCTAGCATTTGAATAATTCTCATCGGCTGTTAACTCATCAATTGTTACAGCAGCTCATTTTTGGAGGTTCTCTTGTCTTTAAGAACCTATGTGAATCTGAATCAACCTAAACTTTAAAAATTAATTTAATTTACTTGATGTACTTGAATTCCTTCATGTTCCAGGACAGTAGAATGGAAGACTGAATATTTTATATTCTCTCTATATAACTATTTTCCTAATGTTAAGAGCCAGCTGTTACGCTTGTTAATTCTTAGTTTTTCATTATCAGCAGTTTTCACAAATTTATAATTGTTACATCTCAGATAAGACAGGAAAGGCCTTGGGAATCAAACTTGAATTGTTTATAGAAAGCAGGAGGAACTGTTTTCCAACTTCAGAAAATTGTGGAAACATGCCTTAAAGTTAACATACCCATTTTAAGATGTTTTATAATCATAAGTTTTTCCTGCTTGTCTGATTTAAGTGGTCCATTTTTACCCTGAAGAAATGAAAAAAACCTGAGAATACCCTCTCCCTGGTTTTGTGCTGCTGATAATTTGCTGGTTTTCTCATTTAGCATTTGCTAATGTTACGCAGGTAGTAATTTTTACTTCTTTCGATTAAGTAGAATTTGTTAATGAGAGTACATTATTCTGTGGGTGTTCACAGCTTGTCTGGCAGTTCAGAGAAACCTCTAGAAAATTCACATCCCTCCATAGTGTTTTGTCATTTAACTGCATAGGTAAACACAGGATATTCATATTCAGTCTGTCGAAAAGGTTTCCTGAATTATGAATCAAAGTGTGAAAGGACTATGGTTATCCAATCCAATCATCTTAATTACCTTTCTGTACTTGTAGATTCCTACTGAGTGAATGAACACACTGGTGTCACAGTCATAGTTAAAACAGATTAAAGTGTTTTCTAGAGAAATGGCAAACATAATCTGTAGCATGAATGTGTTAATAGGTGTTCAGGAAGGAAAATAAATATGGAGACCCTAAGATGTACTTGTTGACAATGGCAGATCATTGGGGTAGCAGCGTTTCATCTGGATGCCAGGAAGAATATGGACCTAGATAGAGACTGAGAAGCAGCTCATCTGTCACCTCACACCAAATGCATGTTCCCGTCGCTGGCCTTTTCTTGGGCAGATTTCTCTTAAGGCATAATTTATCTGAGAAATTAAAAGGGTTTTGGTAAACTGAATTGTGTTGCTATTTATTGGAACAGCAGCTCATGCATTTGTTACACTGCTGCTTTTTAATTAAATGCAAATGGACAGGGATTTACACACTGTGATACACCGCCTGAGAAACAATTCACAGCTGAGTCTGGACCTGAATCCCAGCTCCTGAAAGGCAGAGGTGGGAGCCAGACTCAGTTCCTCAAGGTGTCTGCAGGCAAGCAGCGTGGAAAAACTGGCTATGAGCTCCTGCACGCAGGGAAAGACAGCTTGCTAAGGTGTTCCTTTGTTGTTTTAGGAACTTAAAGGTTCAGGAACCTATTATTTTGGCTTAGGACACGCAGAACACCCCAAAGTGGAGTAAGGTTGGAAAGAGAAGTTTCCACACCTAGATTTTCTGAGACTTCCATAAATGAGAGTGATTTTTAGGAAAGCAGAGAATATTAGCATAAATGCATGTCTCTATGAAATACTATGCACAAAATAGTAGCAAATTGCCAGGTTATGAAGAAAAATTTCATGAATTTTGTAAGAGAAGTGCTGATTTTAATTATAGAAAGAATTTATGGAGTTACATACGCTATTCGGTAGTAATTAAAAAAGACTACTATATGCCTAATTTTCTCCCCTAAACTTAGGCTAGTGCATTTTTATTTTACCAATGAGCACATGCACTCAAAATAATCATCATCATCAATTGCCCTGAGTTTGCAGAGAGGTCTTTGTGAAATATTCAGTGTCAGTATCACTCGTTGCTCAAGGTAGCATTTGTCCCTAGTGTCCTTTTGTTTCTTGTTTAATGGTTGAGAGTATGTGGAGGTTTATGCAAAACTAGCAGTATTTTATGAGTGACTGAGTTGCTATGGGACTTGAAAAACCTGTGAACAAAGTACAGTAACCATTGTATTTTTTTAAGAGTAAAATCGTCATGGGACTCGAACAGTCTTGTCAAGATGATTTATTTTAGTCCTGATGTTGTTCTCCGCCTGATACACTTTATAGTAGAGATACTACCTTCTGTGTTTCCTGATGGAAATCTGGATTCTGTTCTGATTATGTTGTTTAACCATGTGACTAAGGATAAATTCTATTTGGATTTGGATGTGTAATATTGTTGTAATTCTGTTAACTATGAGGAAAGGTTATGTATTATTAATAATATGTATTCATTTGCATATGGATTTTAATGTAGGTATTTAATACATTCATGGTTTAGTATTTGTGTATCGACTATACTTGATTTTAAGGTCTTTAATAAGATGGGGACATTGCAACTCCTTGGAACTGGTTCAATTTGTAACAAATGTTTTTCAGCTCCCTTGGAAGTCACTGACTAGCATCATTGAGTATTATTACATGTGGAAAACCACTGACAGATACGTGCAGCAGGTAATTGAATGACTATTTCAGCATGAACCAGTCTGCCACGTTCTTAAAAAACCTGAACTTGTTAAAGTGTAAAAATCTGTTTGTATTCTTAAAAAGAAACATGATGGGAGGCCTATGGTAATATTTTAGGCTACAGACCTGTGGTTTTGTGCTGTTCACAGGGTGCCTTGTCAAATTCTCTGATGCCTACTGCACATCACAAAGCTGTGAAGAGCTTTTTAAGCCATTTGTATTGTATGCTGGTTTGTAGCGATGTGATTCCTGGCCATTACTGTAGTATGGGATAAGGAAATGTGCTGCAGAGCAAATGCCTTAGACTGTGAAGCTGTGCATGGGATTGAAGGAAAGGGAAAAAAGATTGTGTTGAAGTGGCTGCTAATGTTCTGAGCCTTTTATTGGTACATGATAAAACATTACTTTGGCATTACCAGGATTTAAAAACAAAATTGAGAACATTCTGCACACAGTGGATGTGTTCATCCTGCTGATTGAATGTTCAATTTCTTGGGTTGCTCTGGAGGAGAAACATGGTAAGGTTATATTTGTTACTGACACTAGAATATTTTAAACAGCTTTAGGCAAAATTTCAGTGTTGGCGCATTTTATATATTGCGCTCTTTATCTATTTACTCCTTGATTTAGATATATAAAATATTTTGAAGTACTTAATTTTCATTTAGGATGTAACATTTAAGTTTGTAGCTCCTTTACTTGCTGAGTAATTAGTAGCAATGTTATGTATAGCATGTTGAAAATAAATTTTATGCTGTAATGATTACAGCTGTATTGTTAGATGGATCTTTGGAATTGTTCCAGATTTTGTTAGTGTGTCAGAAGGATGATTGCTTCAGGTTTTGGTTTATTTGAAAGCATTTCTACATCATCTTGTTAGAGTATGGGAAGTCAGGGAAGAGACTGTAACCACATAGTAAAGTCTTGGACTATCACTAGGACCTTTTAGTTCTACAAATAATGCAAGTAGAAAATACTATGCTGTGTATAAAGGCATGTTTTTCTGGGTTTGTCATCATTCATTTAACTTAAAACACTTTTTTTCACTGTTAATATTTATCCTTGAAAGGTATGGCCAGCAGAGATTTGCTGTGCTGTTTGTCAGCTCTTAAGGACTGCTCAACAGACAATCTTGAAGTATCAAGAGAAAAAGATTTTATTGATACTGAAAGCCCCCACCAAAAGAAGTGCAAATTGACTTCTACCAACACTCCTACGTTAATCAGAGACTGATCTTGTTTCCTGTGAAATTTCTTTGAATTACTTGATCTGGAGTGCTTGGCAAAAGACCAAGACTCCCTTTCTCAAGATCACTAGGGCTTCATTGTAATTCTGTTGCTACAGTGGTGTGCGATGGTGTGTTGAGTTTGTGTATCCTTTCACAAGATTAGGTTTTTAGCCTCAGGTAAAAGAAAAACACATTGGCTTTATGGTTGTCTACAACTTGAACGCTCTTATATATGCCTGTGTTTTACTTGTAACTAAGTAAACTTAGAACATCTGAACTCGGAACATGGCAGTACACCACAGGATTGAATGCTTTGCATGTGTTCTTTCAGGGTCATGCACGTGATCATCCGTAGCAAAACCAGTGTAGGCCCAAATACTTCATTTTTATCCTGGTGAACATTTCTGTAATCTTCCCTAATGAGAGATCAGAACTTCGTCCTGCCCTTGTTTAGTTTATTCTGGTAAATGGTAAAAATAAGAGTTTGCTGAAAACGGTATCTGTAGGGTTTTTTTTCCCCACCAGAACAAGCTGTGATAATTGAATGCATTTCAGGGAGAAAATATGTTCAATAAAAAAGTAACAATTCCAGTTTCTCTAAATATCATGCTTGAGGGGTAGGGCAGCTTGAGGGAATGGGAAGACAAAAAGGTCAATGTACATACTTGAATCTTACGCATAAAATACATTCTGAATGTTCTGAATTCTAGATTAGTATGATTTAATGTGAAAATTTGGTCTTTAATTATCTTTATTTCTTTGCATGAATTGGCTGTATTGTGTCAGGCATAAGAAAGGTTTCCTTGTCATAATTGCTACTACATGTTATTCTTGCATGGTAGCTGAAGGTGGTGATTTAAAGGCAGTGGAGCTACTGATGCCACCTTGCCTTCAAAGCATGTTACCTTCAAGTCAAGGTGATGGGAAATAGATATGTTAATAGTTCTCAGTCTGTGCTGAACCTGTCTAGCAAAACTAATTCAGGCCTTAGGTAATCATTCTTGGTGATAAAGCACTTTTTGTGACCACTGTATTATATATTGGTTGAGGAAGGCCAGATGACAGCTTCCACTGCATGAAACATCTTATTATTTGTGTTCTATCTGAACATACATAAGGATAACTAAATACTGTACTACAATACATTACATTTCCCTCTCATTCATTTATTTCTAATGTTGCAAACAGTTCTGATGCAGAGAAATGGTCATTTCTCGGGGTATTTGTGAGTTGATATTCATAACAAAAGTTCTAAAAAGGAAACAGCATTCAGTTTCAGAGGTAGTTGATTGAAACTAGTAGGGCCCAGGTGAAAAGCTGGGTTAGTGTAGCTTGACTCCAATGCACTCTCTAAGACTTGTTTGAAATAGTTACTGTTTAAGATCAGTTGTAAATTTTTTTCAGGAAAAACATCAACTGTCTTTGTTGACTTGCCCCAGTGATTTATTACCTCATTGTTATGAACTGGTGCTTTGTTTCCTGTCTAAATGTTTTCAATTTCAACTTCCAGCCTTTGTAGTTTACCAGTTTTCACCCTCTAAATTTTAACAGGCAGAGGTTTCATCTCAGAAATTGCAACTGTTTGTTGGTAGTTTTGTTTCTGCATCCTTTCTTCTCTCCTGGTACTTAAAAGTGGTACTTAAAAGTTGATAGGTTAGTGTGAATTCAAGCTGTGACATTTTCTGTTGCTTTTAAAGAGCAATGTTAACCATAGTTTTAGTGCATAAAAATATAGCTTATACTGAAGTGGCATTGTGTGATTATTTTGTAGAAGGCAGTATTATCATTGACTTTAGTAAATAAAGGAGCAAAGCAATTGCTAAAATTTTGGCAGTGCTTCAAGGCTACTTTCCTAATTTCTTTCCCTTTATTATGATTTTTTCTTTTGTTCTGATGATTTTGCAAGGTGTGCAGTGAGATTGATTTGTTCTTTTTGCAGAATGGGACGGGTTTGTTATGAACTCTGTGGAACGCATATTACTCACTGACCTGTGGTGTCTCATGCTTTTTCAGTTTGAAAACAAATGCTATATTGTTTGGTATAATAAGAGAAGGAAAAACAGACAGTTATGGAAAACCTGTGGCCTGAAGCTGTTAAGCAGAAGGAGTTCACCATTGAGAGCTCTTCTGCTGTGGCTGTGAAATATTCTCTGATTAAAAACTATCAGTTTATGAGACTTGGAGCATGCTGCTACTGCTGTTCTTGCCCCTTGCTTTTGTAAAAACTGACTTCAGCAGGCAGAACATACCATGTTTGCATTTTTGCTATGGGCTTGTTGAAGGTAGCATAGTGCTGCCAAGCCTGGTGCTGGGGAAAGACTGCAGCTGCACCAGATGTCTGTGGAAGCCACTTCTGTAGCTCCAGACACAACTAGGCACCTGTGAACAGCAAAAACCTGTTAAAAAAAAAAAAAAGGGAAAAAGGCTCTCATATTGCATGGAAATTAATTCATGGTGGCATGGAGTGCTTAGGAGTCTGTCATAGATTGCTCCTCAAAGATGCAGGTTTTATAAGTGAGAGTTATCGTGATGGACGGCACAGAGGCAATTTTCTGAAAAGGAAAAGAGCAGTGGTTTACATGAGGAGGCTACTTGGGCTGCTCAACCAGTAAAGCTGATTAACCCTGTAACTCTCCTCATGGCTCAGGCAGGAGACTGTCAGAGCCCAGTCTTTTGATGATAACTTTCCTCAAAGTTGGAAATATCTTCCTGGATTGTGAGCCTTGCAAAGACTGGATATCAGAAAATTGGAGTATAGCAGAGAAGAGAATTGGCTGTTGTAGGAGAAATGGAGGACTAAATTTTGAACAACTGTGATAAAGAAAGGAGGAATCTTGAGAAGCAGGCAGGTAGTGTTGATTTATTATTGCTGGATATCAATGTCCCCCTTTTTTTTTCCTTCTCTGATAAAACTGCCCTTGATTGAACTCCTGGCTTTTTTTCTTTTTTTCCCCAAATACAGGGAAGTAATCTTTTTTTTCCTTCATCTTTTGTGTACAGGTAAATGTTTCAGATAACGAGTAGACATCTGAACTGTGTATTACTTGTGCTATTGCTGAAAAAATTGCCACCTTAGTTACTTGTATAATATATGGCTAAAACTGCCTAACATTTTGGAATTTAGTAATACTACCTTGAGTACATCAAGTTTTTAGTTTGTTGCAAAAATGAAGGAAGTAATCATTTAGGAAACTCACAGGCTTTTTAATAGTAGTGCCACTGTCCTGCTGCTATTCCGAGGCATGGTTTTAGTGGCACTTAAGCAGATGTTTAGTTATTTCTAACAGTCAGTGGACTTCACTGTTCCACTTCCTTATACTGCTTATAAAATACTGGCCTCAGGCTTGACAGAGCACACAAGAAACATTGAGTTACATTATGTACATCGTGGCAAACCCTCCTGTGCAATTTCACTCATTTATTTCCTGCTTACTCTGCAGTGAGGGTTAGCCACAATGTCGTACATGTTTATGTATATTTAATTTATGTAAATTATGTTGCTTTGCAGTTTGTTGTCATATGTGAGGCCTGTGAGTTTTACTGGGGAGGACATTATACTATAATTTCAAACTAATAACAAAATAAGAAAACTCATTTTTCATGGTTTTCATCTCGTGGATTTCTACGCTTGTTTTGGAGGTTCTTGTGGAATCACAGAACAGAAATAATTTATAGATGGATTGTGTGCAGTTTTATGAAAGCTTGTACTAGAATATAATAAAATATTTTAATGTGTTAATTTTTCAACTAGAAACGTCTGAAAGCAGCTGAAGCAGAAAGTAAATTGAAACAAGTATACATCCCCACCTAGTGAGTATAACAAAGTAATTTTTTTAAAAATTAGGTACAGGTAAGATTGAAGTTAAACCAAGTTACTTGCAGTTACATGCATGATATTTTCTTAGTCATCTTTTTAACAGTTACTTTCTTAGTATTTGTTATGTACAAACAGAATATGCAGAGCTATAATTGTAGAACGCCACAAACTCTTGGTGTAAGTGAAACCTCCATACTTAACTGAGCCCTTTGTCTTTGACCTGCAAACTGTCTGTTTTGAAGTGGTGAGAAGTTTTACAAAAAGTGCTACATGGACTGCTCACATGTAAGAAGTATTTTATAATTTAAAATGAACTTTTTCCAGAATAATCATTTGTGAATCCCTGCAGCACAGTACAATATTTGTGTAAATGCAGTATTTCAAAATAGAAGCAGATTTTAATGTACTTGTGTAAAATAAAATCAGAGACTTTCCTATTACAGTTTTATCTTGTTGATACAGTCTATTCTTCAGCTAGAGACAAGAGACATTCTGGTTGTAAATTAAAGGTAGCAGACAGCCCCAAATCTTTTAACTTTGAACAAGTCTTATTGATGAAATCTGTTTTCTTCTGATTTAGACTCTTTTTAGATTTAAACTTGATGCTATATCTGCTTTTGTTAACACGCAGTTTACAGAAACAAGATATCATTTGTCTTGTTCATAATTTCCTAAGATTATGAGAAGAGAAAGGATTACAGATGACATTCTTTCAGGCTTGTGGCTGTGTTCAGTTTACATATATGTGAATTTCTCATTGTTACATGAGTGTTTGTATAACAGAAGGCTAGAATACCAAATGAAAGACTTTGAAAACCCACTGATGTCTTTTTTGATGACTTGTATGAATAGCATACAATAGAACTTCATTTCCATATTTCATACAGACTTTTCTCTCTTAAGCAGAGTTAATAATACAAACAGCAGACTGCTAAATTCAGTCTTTTAATCTCATCTCTGAAGAAATGTTGTGAGTCTTGAAGCTCAAGTCTCTCATAAATGATGCCTTATTAAAAAAGCTGAAAACTTTAGTATGAGTGTTGCCTAACCCCCTCAGGGAAGTGGCTGCTTTAAGAAAACTGCAAGATGCTCAGTTTTTCCCTAATGCTTTTTCAATTTAATTTCCTTAGTCCCTGTGGACAATTCAGGACTTTTTCCAATATGTTCTCATTAGGAACTAGTTGCATTGGATGACAAAACCAGTTTTGAAATGCAGTATTATTGTCTTTTTTTTATCTTAACATCTGTCTTTTGCCTCTATGTCAAGGCAAAATCCATAGTCAGGGACTTCTCAGGCCTTTGATAACTGCAGTCTGGGGCATTCGTGGGCAAGTGGATTGCTTGATGCTCTGTTTCAAGACTGATTTATTGTATTTGAAATCTGAGTAGAATTGATTCTCAGAGCTGAATACCATTTTTAATTTCATCATAAGGTATTTTCTGTAAAAACAACGTTCTGTCCTCAGTAACCAAAGAGTCCTTTTCAATTCATTGTTTCTCTGGGAGGTACTTAAACAACAGATCATAGTGTGGGAGACAGTAATCTTTTTATACCTTCTCTTGTACCTTGAGCCGAAGGTACTTTTGTTGAAGGTACTTGATAAAGAGTATCTGGAAATTGTACAAGTGTCTTTCACTGGATATAATGATAAGGAGAAGGCAGGAGACAGACTTCCTGGCATTGGGAGTAGAGACTTGATATGGTAAAGGTTTCTTCAGTTAGTCATTTTGACTAATCTTGAGTATGCTACTTAAAAGTAATGAATAATCATTTTAGGAATCAATGTATCCAGCCTTGCACTGTATTGTGAGTATAGCTTGTCAAAGGGGTAATTAACACCCACAAAGCTGGAGCTTTGGAGATATTCTACTTAACCTAGTGAGGAGTGTATTAATTCTCTCTGAGTTAACTGACCTGTATAGTTCTACTTCACAGAAGTATTAGTAGGTAGAACAATCACAATAGCAATATAACAAAATAAAATAAATTCTGAAATATCCAAAACCAGTTCTTCAGCATTCTTAGAGAAAAAGTGGTTTGGGACAGAACCCAAACAGAACATCCTGATACTATATGGGCAAGCTTTGTTGGGGCCATAGGACATTCCCATTTACTGCAGTTGCTAGGAAGGTATGTACCTTCTGCTTGAGATAGGAGGCAACAGGACCTATTCTAGAGTGGACAGCCTTGTAGTAGTATGGGCAGTGTTACTACTCTTCCTTGTTATACTTCTCCTTAAAGTCCAACCTCACCTTGTAAAGCCTTATCTGTTGACTGGAACCCTATTCTTAAATTCTGTGCTGTGCCAGGCTTTTATTAATGCTTGCCCCTGAGACTTGGCCTTTTACTAGCTTGTCAGGTAGCTTAAACCATGTGAGAGCATTTTACAAAGATTGGTAAATGGGAGTGTCAAAGCAGCTCTTTACATAGCAAGTCTCTTACAGTGCTGAAAATACTACAGGAGTATAAAAGTTAGTCTTGTTGTTCAGAGCAGTTCTTACAGATGTCAACACACATCAGAATTCCAGAATTAGATCATTTGTTTTCATGTTGACTTAGTAATTTTTTTTTAATTATTATTTTTTTATTTAAAGCAATAAACCAAATCCCAATCAAATATCCAGCAACAGTGGGAAACCTGCTGCAGTCAATGGAGCAATGGGAGCTTCTTATCAGGCGCAGGCCTCAGTGATAGGTCGGGCTTGTGAAAGTTGCTACAGTAAGTATATTTTTTAAGTAAATAATTGTTTTTTAATCATAACATGCAGGTTTTTTAAACAAATGTATGTACTTTTGTTTGCATGCTCTAAATAGAGGATAATTTTCAATGAATTGTGTGGCAGAAATAAGTTAGAGCTGGCTTTGACGTATTGATCGAATGTCAATATTCAAATCCACAATTCAGGAAGTACAGAAAGATAAAGTCATATGTTTACACTGATGTGTTTTTCCTTTACCTTCAGAATACTAGATTAAAATTTATTTTTGGTTCTCCTGTAAGGGTGCAGGTTGAGCTCTTTGGAGTCGTGTCCCCCCATGCCTTATGCTGGAGAGGAGGGGTGTTTGGTTGTTTTTTTTTCTAGTATTTTGTGTGTTTCTGATGGCCCTGATGGATGTCTTGAAGAAGCAGCTTTTGACATAGGTTATATGAGAGAAGATGTAATAAAATGCAGAACTGGAAAGAACTGAAAAGGCCCTACTATGTGAGAGTTCTTATCATTGCTATGTGTCTTAAACACCAATTAAATTAAAATCATACTCTGTATTTAGAACATTCCACTTACATACTTTGTTGCTTTTCAAACCACACTTTTTAAAGAATAGTTTCCATGTGAAAGATTACAAAAAGAAAAAAAAAAAGTTCAATTAGTGTTTCCTGCTGAGTACCCACATGCACAAGATAAAGGTACACGTGCAGCTCCAAGGTCAGTAGAGTGGTTTGTCCTTTACTTACATGGATCTTGACTTAAAAGTACTCAGTTTGCATGACTTGGGCAAAAAGCCCAGATCTTTAGTAAGTCTAATAAGTAGCAAGGAACTTAATAAGCCTGTCTTCCAGGGTGAAATTAGAAACAGTGGAGGCTTTACAGGGTTTGGGGGTTTTTTGTCAGTTGTTTTTTTGTTTGTAGTCCTCTGGAAAAAAATCTCTTCTTGGCAATACAAAGTCCCTCGTTTGAAATTAATTAGGGAAGTATTTTGGGGTGCTTTTTAAAAAAAAATAACGTAAATATGCAAGTTCTTATTTTCTCCATGTGAAATGTATTTAGTATTTATCCATATATGCAATTTTAGGGAATGCCACCTATTACAGCATTTGGATTTATTACATTGAATGCACCATGCACCACTTTAGCTGTGCTGTTTTTTCCTCCTTAGCTCCACAGTCTCACCAGTGGTATTCTTGGGGTCCTCCTAATATGCAGTGTAGATTGTGTGCATCTTGCTGGATTTATTGGAAGAAATACGGTGGCCTGAAAATGCCCACACAGACAGATGAAGATAAACTGTCTTCCAGCCAACCTACAGAGGTACGATTACATAGATAAAATTTCCTAAAATTAAGCATGGTGCTTTCACAAGACTGCTGTCATATGAATATGTAATGAAATGGGGGTTTTAGGTATGTATTCAGCTTTAGTGTTACAAAACTTTAATTTATTTATTCTTTTCCTGTCTTAAGTAGAACTGAACAGTGTGCAGGACCTGCAATGTCTTTATATAACCAAGTCTTAGGTAAACAAACATCCAGTTCATGCATTGTTGGCAAACAAGCATCATCTTGTCAATCAAATGGTGTGTTATCTATAAAATGTTAATATTAATGGCTATACTATTTCTCATATAGAATGGCATTATAGATGAGAGTAGAGCTCTCTACTGTGTTATACAACTTCTTGCGTAAGCCTCAGTTTTTTGGTATAGTGCTGATACGTATTATTTTATTAATCTTGTGAATTTATCCAAATTGTGGATTTTTTTTAATGCTGTAATACAGTTGTACGTGTTACGAGTTTTTTGTTTTGTTCTACTTTTGTAGGAATCCCATGTTAGAACTCATATGTCCCGGCAGGCCACACAGGGAACTCCAGTTCGTAACACTGGAAGTCCAAAGTCGGCAGTGAAAACACGTCAAGCTTTCTTTCTTCACACAACGTGTTGGACAAAACTGGCCCGTCAGGTCTGCAAAAACACCCTCCGGCTGCGGCAGGCAGCAAGACGTCCCTTTGTCCCTATTAACTGTGCTGCCATTAAGGCAGAATGTAAGATGTTTTTTTAATTCTTAGTTCTGTGTGCTGTGCTTCCCACCCATTTTTGTCTTTTAATTTTATTTTCTTTTTCAATAAACATTTCTTGTCTATACGCTTTTGCTTTTCATTTTTTCATTTGTCCAGCATATCACCAACACATTGGATAAATTCTGGCTGCATTGAACATGTTTCAGGCAGGGGAAGCATTTCAAATGAATTAAAAAGGGGATAACTAGTACTGCATTCACTTACAGAAGACTATCATTTAAAAAATCAGGGGAAGGAAGGGGAAATCAATGCTGTGATGTAAAAAACACGCTTTCTACTGTTCATTTATTCTTTCACTGGGCAGAAAGTATAGATTTGTCAATGTTTTACTTTTTCTGAGTGGAGTTGATCAAGGAATAAGGAGGTGAGGATGCCTAAGAATTCAAATCTGGCCTGCAATAATACAGCCCTTTGTCACTGTGGTGATCAGATGGTGGTGATAGCCGTTGCATCTTTTTTTTCCTGTCTGTTCCAGTTTTAAATTTGAGTTTTAAATAAAATTCTTTATTATGCTTGTTCTTTTTATAGCCAAAAGATAAATCCACTAGTAGTATGAGAAAAGGTTATGAGTTGTAGATAACAATAGTAAGTCTCATTATGTGCATACATGGGTCAGTTCTGCTGCAAAGTCACTGAGTATTTCAGCAGGTTTTGCATCTGTGCTGAGCAGGTTGTTTTACTGCTGATGCTATTGGGTTAATGTTTTCCAGTCTTCCATAGATGCAGTTCTTGGAGCAGATGCTTGGTATTCCAAGATGAGCCTTGCTGGCTCATTTTAGTGTCAATTGCATTAAAATTGAAGAAATGTTTTTAGGATATGAGATGCTGGTTTTATAACCATGTTTATTAGATAAATGCTAAATGTTTTCCCAGCATGTTTAACTGGGATGCTGATGATGTCAGGGTTGATTATGAGAAATTTACTCCGTGGAGGCTTAAAATCTTGTTTTGAGTAATTATTTTCCCCTTATGTACTTTAACACCAGCCATTCCTTATATGCAAACTCATCAACTACTTCTGCAGTCATCCAGAACTTGGTGAATATTTCTATTCCTTGCCCTTGTCTTATTTATTTAGTTGTCCTGTTGGTCATTTTCTTTATTCTTTCAAAACTGTGCAAGTCAGGAGCAGATTTCAGATTTAAGGAAAACATATGTCCAGTATGTGAATAAAATGGGTTGTACTCTATGCAAGAAGTATGTCTAAGGCTGGACTAGGATAATATTTTTGATCCTTACAACGTAAGAATTACTTTCTGAGAGAAAAGCATGGTACCTTGTAATTTATGTAATCAACACTGACTTCTGCTGAATCATGGAGCAAAAATTAAGTTTAAAAGTTCACTGGAATCGTTTTACCCATATTCCTATTTCTTCTCACTCACTGCAGTAACTCAACTAGAAAGAAGATGAAGCTTTTGTTTAAGGAAGAGAAAAAAAATAAAAGGAAAAAAGTTCCATCCAACTGTTAATCATCATACTCTAACAAGTGTTATATACACAACTCAACTTTAAAACAAAGGAGAGAAAGCCTGAGGTTTTCAGCAGGAAATAGTCATTCTTGTATCAGACTGGCAGTGCTGTGAGTGCTTCCTCTTTCTTCCTGTGAGTGAAAAAGTGCCACATCAGATTAACATCAAGAGCAGAAAGATTTTCTTTTTTCCTGTAGTCTCTATCTTTCATTATTCTTTTTGCTTAAAGCAAAATTTGGACCTTGCAATTTTATCTTTCTGAGTGTGGCTGATGCTTCCTAATTAGACCTAACGTAGATTAAAAAAAAAAGTCACAGTTGTCAATGCTTTTTGAACACAAAATCCAAATTATTTTATAATAGCGGAAACCACATTATACCTCAATTAATTCAACTTATGTTTCTCTGTGTGTACACACACACATATTGTGTTTCTGGCAATATCTCTTCCTGGAATCATACAACGCTCTTACCTGCATTGTCATTGTCGTATTTTTACTCTAGTAAAGCCTAGTAAATCAATAAATCAAAGCGTTTTTTTCTAGTTTTGTTTCTGTACTTCTACTTGGTGACCTGTGTTCAGTGCACTGTGTAGATTTTAATAACTAAATAGGCTTTCTCTTCCTGAGAATGCCTCAGATCCTTTTCTAAGGATAGTTTATTGCAAGTAATTTTTTTTAATGAGATATATAATTAACAGTAATGATTTCATATGTTGAATACCACTGGGTAATTGCAATATTGGATGAATGTCTATGTTGTTGTTACAAAAGTTACAATTGTGCTTAGATAATAACCTGGCCATAGTAGCAGGTTGGGCATGATATTATTCGGCATGAGGTGGTTAGGATGTCCAAGAACTGATCTGGAATTTGTTTTTCATGTTGATGTGCTGAAAATTCAATGTAATGACTGCTTGGGTGCTTTGTCAGAATCGCTTGACTCTTTGTGTGTTCCAAACCAGTCCTTGAAAACGCAACTGCATTTCACAGCTGTATTGCAGTAGGCACTGTACCAACACTCAGAAACCATAAAATCTAAAGACAGGAGGACGGTAGGGCACCTATCCCAGCAGCGTACCAGGTTTTATGCCTTCTTAGTCATATGCAATTTGTTGAAGTGCCAGGTTGTAAATGAAACTAATTCCCAGTTCTGAGAAAGAAAGTCTGAAAAAGCCAGTCAGAGCTTGCTCATAAAATAAATTGATTTTTTCTGTCCAGCTGAACTTGCCTGCAGACACTTCTTTTACTTTGGAGGGGCGTGGAGCCTCTAAGAATGCTCATCTGAGGCCCAACCATCTTTTTTAGGTGAAACCAGATTTCAGACAGAGCATTTTTTTATTTTGTAATTCCACCCACGTCGTCTCTCTTGGATCATTATATCCACTGGCAGAAAACAAGGCCCTATTCCATGTTCCTCATTCTTTCAGTTAGTGCAGAGAAATAGATTTTTTTTTTTCTCATTAGTGAACCATATAGCACAACCCCTGCTTGGATGCCAGCAGGAGGTAGTGGAGATGATACATTTACAGCAGCAGTCCAATCTAGGGATGGTCACCAGGAGGTTGAGAAGGCACAGCATCTCCTGCTAGGAGCACAGCCTGTTGTGGAAATCTCAGACTTGGTTCTGCAATAGACTTGCTGTAGTTGTTGACGATAAACTTGTCTGATGGATTCTCAGAATAATAGAATTGGTGAACTGTTTGTTAAGAGGAAATTCCCATGCTCTGTATTAGGCAAAATACCTTCTTTTTAGTTTGAATATATTGCATGTTTTTTTAGAAAGTTAAGCAAAAGTATTCCTGTCTGTAGAAGGTCTCTTAATGAGAGGAAACCAAAGCGGGCATTCTTCTCCAGACAGTCACTGACAAGATTGGATCTGCTTCTAGCTTACAAGCATGTTGATATATGCATGGCAGTGAGCCATGCATCTGTGAACCTTATTACTTCAGCACAGGAAAATTGTTGAGGGATGATTTTTTAATATTTTTTTTTTCCTGCTCAGTTATAGTTTTATTGATACAACTATATGTATTAATTATAGTAATTTAAATTTGGGTAGCTGCACTCCTATGTGGATATGATTGTCAAAATGTTTTCAGTGGAGGGTAATATGTTATCTGTATAATGTATATTTAGTTATCTGGAAATGGGTATATTGTTCATGATCAAAACTTAACAGACCTTGAAATCTGCAGATTTAATAACAAGTTTGGCACGCAGTACTTGCTTGTTACGATCTGAGTTGATAAAACAAAGCCAAGGGAGAATTAAGTAGAATATGCAAAGTGTTACCCATTTGTGTTTTTAAGGATGCAGCCTGTGTATTACTGACATAAAACTACCCATTCATCTGAAGTGAGTAATATTTATAAGTATTGGTTCACAAGCAGTGTTTTACATCATTGATTTTTATAGTTACAGAAGGTCTTTTGGCTGCGTCTAAGATGAAAATATTTTCTGTGCTGTTATCTTTAAATACAATTTTTGCCATGTTTTAGTATCCAGTAAAATAATTAAGAGAACACACAATTTTTCCCCAGAGTTTCAAAGAAGAATACAATTCAAGGAATACATAGCACACAGTACACTCATTCAGTAATCTGAATTTTGATAGAGATATGATGGATTGTCAAAAAATAATTCCCTAATGAGTCTCTCTAAGCTTAAGAGACCTACGAATCTGTTTTTTAAAAAGGAAATAATTCAAAAAACCTTTCAAATCTAAAAGAACAAGCTTCATCTGCTGCCATCTTCTCCATAGTTTTCCTGATTTTGTTGTCCTTTGTAATACCCACAGCAGTCACCACTTTTCTAGGTTAAGAACTTGGTCTGTTTAAAACCCTGTTTAAAAAATAATCCATTTCACACTGTGGGTTGTAATGTTGTTCCCTGTAGTTTTTCTAATTGTACTGTACCCTCTTTAGGCTTATGGTGCCCCAAATCATGTGCACTTCAAGATAGAGGTTTCCCATCATTTTAGAGAGAGTCACATTTTCTATTTTCCTATCATAATTTCTAATATTCTGATGTTAATTTCAAGTGACCACTTTTTAGTATTGTCTAGATATTTTTAGAAAGCTGTTGACATTGACTTCATGAATTGCCTTCTGCATGGTGTTGCTGTAGAACCCATTGTTATATCTGTATGTTACAGTCATTTTACATCTTAAGAATTAATTTACGTTTATTGGTTGATGCTGCCGATAACCTGTGCAATCAGTTTTAGCTTTGGTTATGCTCAGTAATTTCTTAGCAGGAAATTTTAACTCTCTAATCACCTCTTTTCCTGGTCCTTTGTATGTTGAACAGCACAGATCCTTTGGGGATTACTTAGACAATTAATTTTAACCAGGTGCTAAACTCTGGAAAAAAAACTTCTCTTTTAGCTTGTAGCAACTGGACAGCAATGGTCTTTGCTGGCATAGTTTATTGAAAGCTAATTGAAATGCCAAGTTAAATACCAGATCAGGTGCATGTGTACATGTTGCAGTTCCTTCAGAGGATGCTGGCAGACCTGTGATACTTGCAAGCACTGGTGTGTACAGGACATGGAGGTAGAGAAGGACCTCTGGAGGTCTCTAATCCCACCCACTGCATAAAGTTCATGTGCTTGTGGGCCTTTAGTCCAGATGAGATTTTGTATCTCCAAGGATGGAGACTCCACCGCTTCTCTGGGCACCAATTCCAATGTTTGATCATCCTCACAGTAAATAATCTTTTCCTTACATCTAACAAGAATTTCTATCTGTTGCTACAGACTGCTGTCCTATCTGCTGTTGATAGGACAGCAATAGTATGTTGTCCTATCCCTACATACCTCCAAGAAGGGTCTGACTTGAACTTCTCTGTGCTCTGCACCTAAGTAGTTATAGGTGGCAATCAGGTCTCCCCTTGGCCTTCTCCTCTCAAGGCTGACTAGACTCAGTTCCCTCAGACTGCCCATGTTATGTCCTGTGTTCTAGCCCCCAAGCAGCTTGGTGACTCTCCAGTAGCTGGACTTGGTCCAGTATATCCGTATCTCTTGTAGTGGGAATCCTAGAGCTCAACACAGGGTCTAGACATGGTTTCACAGGGGCCAAGGGGAAGGGCTACCTCCCTTGCCCTGCTGGCAGCACCTGTGCTAGTAAGGCCTTGTACACAGTCGTCCTTCTTGTTGCAAGGACACACTGCTGAATAATGTGAACACATTAAGCATGTTTTCCCTTTCACAAGGTCTTTGTTGGCTCCCTTGATGTTTCCATATTTAACAGAATGTCTCTATTAATAGTTCAACCCTTTTGCCTGCAGACCTACTTACTGCACAATGTTACCACATTTGCCATGTTTTTCTTCTCTTGAACTGAGACTGGTTTAAGCATTAGTTAAATACCAGTAGTGTACATGCTCAGCAGTTTTTGGATTAATTCCACCTGGCCCTGATATCTTGTTTTTATTCATTAACCAGTTTTGGAGTATTTCATGTAGACTCTTTGATGTGACACAGTTCTCATACTTTCCTCATAAAAGGATCTTGGAAGTGAGCTTCTTTAAGTTCTTCTGCAGTGAACACTGATGCGAAGAATGCTTTTCTGCCATGCCTTTATCTTTCTTCTGTTTTCCTCACACGTTGGCCATCTCCTATTGCTGCAGGCACTAGCACATTTTCTACTTCTGCTATGTTTGAAAAAATACACTATCAAAAATCTACTTTTTTTTTTTTTTTCATGAGGACCACTATTTCACTGATCTTACTAAGATTTTATTGTTCATGTGGAAGCCCATATTTGATTTTAGGACTTGGTTTTAGTTCTGTTTTTGACAACTTCCTACCTAAATTTTATGCTGTGGTTGTACACTCGAGATCTAACTTTTCTGGTTTATCTGTATGTAGTGCATAAAGATCATAAACTTTATTATCCTTTATATGGGAGTACCATATTGTGGATTAAAGTTTGCTGCTGTTGAACATAATTAACTGTCTTAATAGATAGATGTACTTTGGAATACCCACCCGGTGCCTCTGGTGAACATGATTTGCCTCAAGCATGGAAATTGTGCTCTCTTTGCAGTCTGTATTCCCAGTCAGCATATTAATATCTCACCATGATTCAATGTCTTTTTTTACAGTGAAGACATGTAGATGGAAAATTTTCTTGCTAATTACTTCTTCAGCGATGCTTTGCTGTTCCCAAAGTAACTATAAAATACTTACTGTATAGTCTGTGCTTATTTTACTAAGGGAGACAGTGGAGACACATCGTTCTACCCTGTCACTTAAAATACTTTAAGTGTTGTGGAATATTAAAAATATTTCAGGCACCGGATTCGGTGCACTTCTTTTCACTGAGAACAGTATATTTTGTTATTAAGATAAAATAGTAAAGTACTTTGTTAGGCTCTGGAACTTTTGGGCTGTCCAGATACCAGTTAGCATTTCTAAAATTTCAAGGAGATTCCTTAATATACTGAAATAAGTTGTGCATTGTCTGCTGCATTGAAAAAATCTGAGGACATACTGAAATACTTATTTCAGTCATTGCTGTGGTTGCATGACCTGCATGGTTTTTTGCACAGAGCTAGATAGAAAATACAAAGAGATTGTAAATTGTTATATATAGTGTCCTATCCTCTTCATGTGACTATGCCCTTCATCCTGTGTGCCAGAATGAAGCAAACAGGAACATTTTGGTGAAACACAAGGCGGAGACAAAGTGGAATTACAATGGTTATAGGCTATTTATAATATCTAGATCCTGTAAAGCTTGCTAGAAAATGCGGATCTGTATTTGCTTATGTGAAACCTATACAAAGAAAGGTGTACATGTAGGTATGGAGATGTGGGAAGGAATTACATGTGGGAGAATTCTAGGTGGACACAATAAGCATATGAATGCAGTTTTGTACAAAACAGAATACCTGTGTTCTAGGGATACTGGAAGCCCTACGTGGGGATTACTTACGTGCTTCTGGAAGCTAGATAACAGAATCATTCTGAGTAGTTTAAAAAAAATACAATGTAATTCCAGTAGTCTTGAAACTGTTCGCTGAAATCTAGTACCTTGTGGAATTTTTTCTTTTGCCTTCAGTTGGTTAACTCCACTGTCTAAGTGTGAACCTCTTTGTAGTAACACTTCACGTCTGAGGCATTTAGATTCTCCGCTTTTGTACTCATAGTGGCTTTAAAGGTGGGAGTTCATAGTTGTAGCATCAAATTTAAGGTAATTACTGGACTGCTTATTTTCATTACTTTGCAGGAAGTTACAATCTTTGAGACCTTTGAGCTCATGTCATACTTGGTTACAGCTGACCACTTTGTGCAAGCGTTTATAGTAAAGGGTTTGTTTTGTTTTAAGCTTCATCTTGCCATGATAGCCCCTGTGTTCTGTTTTACTCGTTAAGAATTGTATGAATCACCGTACCATGCAAGTAAGACATCACAGAAAACAGTAGTCCCAACTTTAAATCCTTCTTACCTCTGTTACCCCATTTAGAGCCAGACAAGCTTGTAGAAAACAATGAAGAATTCAGTGTAAATCAGTAGTAGCTAGAGCTGCTTTTATTTTAGCACTCATGTTTTCATCTGTTTCATTTGCAAAGGTGTCTCCAAAAGACTTTGTAAGTAAAAAATGCAATCAAATTTATGTTGGAACTGACATTAACTTTAAAAATAAATAAACATCATAACATCATTTGCATGAATGAGGACATGGCCTGCCTTTAAATATCCATCATGGTTAGTGTTGATGAAAACAAGAAGAACGTGTGCTAAGAGGAAAAAAGCAATTTGTGGTAAAAATGCAAGCCAGAAACAGGTTGGTGTGTCCTAATTATATTTGTAATGGTAAAATATTTAAACTGAGTTTTATTCTTTAAAATTCTCAGATGCAGATCGACATTGTGAACTTGCTGGAAATCCTCTCAAGATAAAAAGCAACAGAAAACCACTGTCATGTATCATTGGGTATTTAGGTGCGTATCTGTCTCCAGAGAAAATTACCAGTGTGTCCTGATACTTAAAAATCCTATATGCATAGAATGAGAGATACATGCTTTTCATAACAAGAAAACTATAAAGTTAGTAAATCATTAAAAATTCTGGTCTGCTATCTGTTGTAGAACTGCATGTTTGAACTTGCAGGATGTGGCAGAAGGCCTTCTGATACTGGTTTATAATTGCAGAGTGAAACGATGTAATTTACTATGTGAAAATAGACTGGTAGTCCAAACAAAAAAAGTAAGTGTTCAAAGGGGAGATCTCCCATATGCTCAGTGCTGCTCTACTGTGCCCTTGAATCCACTTGTAATACTCCTGTGTACTTAAAAGGAGACCTCAGCCACACTAAGACACTGATCTTTTGATGACATAATTTTAAAAGATGTGATGAAATCTGCACTGAGATAACAGCCATGAGGGCAGTGAACTCACATAAGATAATGGGGAGAGGACAAATTCTAGTAATTATGATTCCCTATTAAAAAATACAAAAATCATTCTCTTTTCAAAGAACCACCACTGACTATTAAAAGTTCACAAACATACAGGACTTGAGATACCCCAGAGGCTGTTAATCCTCAAATGAATACAGAAATCAATCCATTGATCAGAGAAGTAGTGAGTAATTCTGCAGTCTGTAGAAGTGAAGCTGAGGGTACAGCTCAGTCTAGAACAAAGTAAACAAGAACGGTCTCTTGACTTACTGAAATAGAAATCAGCTCTTAATGTAGTTATACCTGTTCTTCCAGAACATCAATTTTAACAAAATCCAAAATTCAGAAAACTGGGTAATGAAGAATTAATGTCCGCTCTCACTGAATTTGGATTGCTTCTGCCCTGGAATTCAAGAAGAAAAAAAAAAAAACGGTGGTAATTTCCTACAGGCATGCCAGCTGTGTGCATTATGTATGTTGTTGTTGGAGTGGATGAGGAAAGGACTGCTTGGACTGACTTGGTGGAGCTGTAATTGTAAGAGGTGCAATCAGACAGGAGATGGTTCATGCAGCTCACCTGTCTGTGCAGTCAAAAATGACAATGGCCACCTGTGTAATCTTAGAAGATACTGCATGGTTTTAGTGCCGTGTTATTTAGTTGGTGAGCCTTGGTACCTCTGGAAGCACAAGTCTGTAGGTTTCATGGGAGCGAATGGATGGACGGTGTCAGACAGCATTATGTGTACTTAGGTGAAGGCTTTGTAGAATAGTAACAGTGCTAATACAGACCAGGGATCTGTAGAGTCTGCTTAGCATTTGACTGCAAAGTGAAGGTATCTCACTACAGTTGAAGGCAAATAATACGTGTTACAGAGAGAGGAAGCATACCCAGCGTAGTTAAATAGATGCATATGAATTAGCTGTATAAAGTTAGCTAGAAAATGGCTATTTGTTTGCCATTTATCTTGGTGGTGGTTTTTTTTTAGTTCAGTTTGGTTTTGATTTGTTGTTGTTTATTTGGGATTTTTGCATGTTGCAATGAATAAGTAAGGCATTATTTTTCTCATAAAATATAGTATTAAATATCATGTCACAGCTTAAGCAGGAGGCATTTGTTTTCATTTTAGAATTCCTTCCATACCATTCCCACAGACATTTATTAGCATAGAGTTAACCGTGTGTCTCGGGGCACTACTGTTTTCAGCCCTACTGGCAAGGCAGAGAGGATTTCAGTGCCCTGCACATCCTGGGCTATCGCTTCCCTTTATCCCTGTTCTGCTTCTTGGCTGCCAGTTCCACGAGTGAGGTAGGTTAAGCATCAGAAATACGCCCTGTCCTCTAGAGAGCTGGGGCTAATCCCCTGTAATCTCTTCAGTCATCACTGTATTTACTAAACAAACCTCCTAAGGTGAACCCCTGGCTCATTAAATGTCCTATGTTACTTCCTAGTTATGAGGAAACTAGGCTGACGTTTCCAGCTGGGGTGCATGTTGAGGAGATGAGATGAGAGGTGCAGCTGCTTAAGCACCTCTGGAATCTAGGATGCTTATTTATGCGACTCAGTGGGAGACTCCAACTTTTCTTTGTTTGCTTTGGATTTTATTTTTTTTGTTCCCATTCGTGACATTAGTGGAAATAGAAGTTTTTAAAGTTACTGCTGTTTACTTGTTTGAGGCTTCAGCTTGGTCTTATAAAAAGGGCTTCTAATACATTGTTCAAGTTTTGGTCCTGACTCCTGTTTAAATTTTTATTCCAGAAATGATCATGCAGCCAACTGGTTATTTATTGTGTGGGTAAAGGGATAATTCATGTTATTTGGATGTTAAAGTTAGTTATCTGAGTTAGCAGAAGGTGTAGGTGGCTAGGATATTTTCAGTGCAATAGAACAAGGATAAGAGCAGCAGGAACTAAAAGATCCCTAATTACTATTATTCCATAATACAGTAATATGATGGGATAATATAACCCAGGCAAAAACCCTGAAGGAAGCCTCTAGGCAGAGGATGAGTGAGTGTAAGGTGTACAGATGCCACAGGAAGGACTCGATCCGTTGGGAAGTGGTCCTGGCCGTTTAATTAAGTTCATTCCCAGACATTAAAGGGAGACCTTGGTCTTGCTACCTTCCTCTACTGCAGAAAGAGAAAGGACAGCCTTTGTGGTATGCTAATGGAGAATTAGTGACTTCAAAACTGAAGAAAAGTCAAAGGAAGGAAATCCTTCCTTCTTCAACTGTTTGCTCACCCTGAAAATACAAAATTACATATCCTATATGCTGCAGACAGAAGAATTTTATGAGTTCTTGTATGTTGATGCAGCTGCTGGGATTATTGTGGTTGCTGCTGGATCTCTGGCAAATAATATTTTAGTGGTGTTAGCCCTGAAAATTAACCGTTTCCTTTAGAAAATTGGAAGAGGTCATCAAATGAGCATTTGTAGAATCCAAACTGCAATCATGTTTCAGTTTAAAGTTTGCTTTAGCAATCAGCAATGTTCATAACATTAAGCATGCCTCTGCTCCCATTTTAGCAAAAAGCAAAACAGGCACTTGTTCTCTACAGCATGAAAAATGGGACATGCCAGGAAATCTGCTGGTCCTTGGTGTTCTTAAACTCCTTTATATGAAAAGTAAATGAGTACTGCAGTGAATGGCAGTAAAAAGTTATTCATGCTTTAAGAGTACGATTGCAAGCTCTGACCAAAGCAGTGGTTATACTCTCGAGCAACATCTTTTCAAATGTGAAAATTGTTGCTGTTGTCTCCTGCTGGCATGCTGTTCCCAGTAGAGCCCGCACAAGCCATCCTCCTCCTTTCCATCTGTTTGGATACTGGTGAAACTGTTTGGCCATCCCACCTTTGTGTATCTGCCTTCTGAAGGTTATCGTTGTCGGGGACAGCCTGACCGAGGAGGATGGGGTTGACCTTGACAGGTTTCCAGTGTACCCTTGAAAAGACGGAGGGAGTGAATGAAGAATGTTATAAACAAGGTAGAGGGAGTAGCTGACTGCTGCACAGGATGTAGAAAAAGATATGAATGTTGGTGAATAACTACCCATCGCTTTTGTAAAAAACAAAAACTTTGGCCAATAGAAAATGTACACACTTACTAGAGAAGATATAAAAGAAACGCTTTTCTTTTGTTTGTCGGCCTTCGCCTTTGCCATCTTGGCTTTTGCAACTTAATAAAGACTCTCCTTTTGCATAGACTTTTGTCGTGTCCGTCTCTACCGCAACATATCGTGACTTCTCATGGCTCGCCCCCAGCCTCCCCTGTGGCTACAGCTGGTTGCTAGTTGGGGCTGGGGGGTTGGGTACTTACAGTCTGCGTGTGAAGGCTTGTTGTGGGAGCAAGAGCATGACTCCAGGCAGGTTGAATATCAAGCTTTCTTGGCATTTCTGAAAGGGAAGAAATCAGCTATCACAGTGGACTTTGACTTTGTGCGATGGTTTCTGTTTCGTCTGCGTGATAGCCACGCATGGCAGAGGCTGGAGGGACTCTTCCTTAGATACCTGGCGTCACTTTGGATTTTGCATATTCCCAGCTTCTATGCTTTGTGTTATAAACAGAAAAACACAAAGCAGCACTCTTCAGGAGTTGCAAACCTGGGTTACAAATGAGAAAATACTTAATTTTTGTCTTCTGATTTTCCTCCCCCTTGTAGCATGCAGCTAGCAGACTCTCTTGATCTTCCAGACCCTCTGCCCTCGTGTTCTGAGCCCAGAGGTCTTTTCTGCTTGGTGGAGAAATCAGGTGGCCAGCTGTAATCTGGCTGCAAGCACCTCAGGACTTGCCCAGTGCCGGCAGCTGGTGCCCTGTGGCTGTGTCAGAGGGACGGGGACCTGCCCTTGGGCAGTCCGACTTCCCTTGCAAATTTGGGTCTGTCCAAGGACGTACACAGTGGTGGCATTTTGAACTCAAATGTGTGATGGGAATAAGTTAATTGGTCTCACAAATTCCAGGCAAAGGACAAGCAGACTCCACCGAGGCTTCCTTTTGCTGCTTTTGTCTGGCTGATAACTAAGAAATTTCCATACAGCTGTATCAGCAAACACAGCAGCTGCTGCCCTGAAGTGTGCTGGTCAGATGTTTCACTGCCTCTTACCCACCTTTCTTCCTCCTTCTCCAAAATAATCCTGCTTCATGAACCATATTAGATACTCTGGGATATTTGAAGCTCCCCAGCAGTGGCTCTCTGTGGGAGTCTGGCAGTATCTGGAGAACCCAGTGCAGTCTTAATGATTTTCGTGTTCCTGCTGCAGTTTTGGGGTAGTTTTAACTTTAGAGCCCTGCTGTGGCTGACCGCCTGACTCTTGCAACTGGTGACTTTTGCTGGGAGGATCCCTTAAAGCTTGTTAATGTGACAAAAAATATTGAATAGCTTTGGGTATTGAGGTGATTTCAGTATCGTAAAGTGCTTTTATTTGCTTGCTAAAATAATCTGTAGGTGTGTAGTTCCAATACAAGCCTCAAAAGGGTAGGAAAATGTAAACCTGTTTCAGATTGATTTGTATTATTTCTTCAACCTGTGAAATCCTTACACAACTGCTCCATAGTACTGAGCTTGGGCAATCTAAAGTGGAATGGATTTTTCTTACTTGGAGGAACTGTATGTATGAAGACTTGTGTTTGAATTGTTATTCAAGGTCCTGTAAACACAGTCCTGCAGAATAAACTTTCTTTCCTTTCACTGGAAATTTAAATGAAAATTTAATATATTGAATAGACTGTTTTTATGTATTTTTTAAATCAAGTATGTATCATTTCTGTCTCTCTCTTTTGTCTCAAACAGAGATTCACCCTGCAGTGAAGCCCAATGTAATCAGATCAACACCAAGCCTTCAGAGTCCGAGTGCAAAACGACTGCTTGCACCTCCCAGTCACTCTTCATTAAGTATTTTGGGAAAAAGAAACTACAGCCATCATAACGGTCTTGATGGTATGTGAAGGAATATAAAAGAAATATCCTTTAAGTCTGAATTACAAAACTTTCTGTGGACCTGAGACGACATTAAATAAGGGGGTACAGACTGACAGAAATTTAGGATATGGATAGCTTGCTTGTAGTGTTGATTTTTAATGCAGTGAATGGTGGTGCATTGAACATGGATGTATTAGTGCCATCTCCTACAAAAACTCATTTTACAATTTCTCTTACTAATTTTGATATAAAAGAACAAGAAAAGAATAAATCAAATTTGGTGAGGGCAGGGATGCACCAGTTTATTTTCTTATTGTGGGTTTTTGTTTTTTTTTTAAGAAATATTTTGCAGAGATACGCAAGACCTTTTGAATTACTCTATGCAAAATTACTTGATATGTACTGAACCTGGTAGTTCACAGCTCATCTCCATGCTGGTGTGTGAATTCTAAGCACAACTTAGTCTTGATCCTCAAAAGTGTGATTGGTAACAGAGGGAAAATAGCTTCTGGCATCTTGCATCCCAAGACTGGTATCACAGAGTCAGTTAAAACAAGTAGTCCTGGCCATAAGGACTGGTGGAAGGTAGGAACTCCTTAGTAAGCGACTGGCGCTGCATTTGTACCACTTGCAGAGGAGGAAGGAAAGGGGACATCACGGTGATAGAGGAGAGGTTTTTCCCTGTACGCTGTGCAGCACCAGAGGTGATGTTTAAGCCTGGTGTATCCAGCTACTTCATTACAGTATGGTGCAACTGGAAAGCAGGTATGAAGCTGTGCAAAAAAATGATGGACATCTGTGAATAAGGCTAACTTGTCAAATAAGCTTTATCTTTCATTCTGAAAAGTTACTATATATTACTGATATTTTATTTTTTTTTTAATCATTACCAAAAGGAAAGATTCTTAACTGGAACTTGTGAACAGTTTTACCACATGTCCAAATAAGAGGAGAATCCAGCAGGATATAATTTGTTTGCACTGAAAAGAAATGCGTGCACTCCTGCACTCTTTTTGTGAGATATATCTTCTGTAAGCCATTAGCTTATTTGTTCTGTAAGTGGATAAGGTTGTTGAGATTAGAAAGCAGAAAGAAGTTAGGCTCTAAAACAGACTGTTCAAGGCACAGTCTGTACAAGAGTTGACTGTTTTCATGCTTCACAGAATAGGTTGAGGTAGAAATGAGAGGGACTCATGTATTAGATAACCTAGTAGAAATAGTATTCCTCATACAGGAAGAAAAACTTGATCTACTATTCATTATCTTCCCGTAATGATAATGTTTTTCTGTCATTGCCAATGCTATTTGTATCTTGCTGTGAAAATACCTACTGTCCCTTTAATAATACCTAGATAAAATCACTGCATACTTAGATAAAAAGTGGTTATTTAGTGTACACAGAAGAGAGGATCACTTGGGCCGCTGCTCAGTGTGCAAACAGCCATTACACGGTAGGCAAATAATATGCATGGCAACACAAGCTCTTCAGTGGGCCAAGATGACAACCATGTGACTTGTACTGGGAGGAAAAAGCTATGACAATAATAGGCATAATGATAAATGCTGATTTTGAACTGCGATCTTTGAATGTGAAGTTCTGCGGGAATGGTCTGGTAGTTGTGGCATGAGAACATGAATGAAGGCTGCTTCCCCTTCCTCCACCAGTGAGCCCATTAGACTGGGTTCTCTATAAGAACTTTGAGTGACAAATAACTTTCACCTGGAAATAAAGATAATGTTGCATTTCCATTGCAGAGAAAGCTGTAGCAATAAATTCAAGATAAAGATTATTATGATTATGTCCCTATAAGGAGGCATGTTGTAAGTCTTTAAATTTTTCTTAAAATTCCCAGTCATATAGGAATTGAGATACCCCCGGGGCTGTTAATCCTCAAATGGGGTAATGAAGAATTAATGCCCACTCTCACTGAATTTGGATTACTTCTGCCCTGGAGTTTAGGAAAAAAAAATCGTGGTAATTTCCTACAGGCATGC
>VZZY01001816.1:0-52736 GCA_013400335.1 Eurystomus gularis
GGGGATGTTGCTGAGTTCAGCGTGACCAGCCTGTGTGATCAGGCAACTGATGGCAGCATAAAATGGTGATGGCTGAATCAGCACAACATTAGCTTGCTGTGGATCTAGATTCGATATACATAAAATGCTGGCTAATGTTGGGCCAAATATCCCTGGTCTCATCTTATCCAGAGGCAGTTACCTGGATCCTTATAGTTTGAAGTTTGCCATTGAGAGTATATTACTATAAAAAGAATTTATAACATCTTCATAAAGGTATTACTGCTTAGAGTAGCTGTGAAAATATTGTGTATATTCCTAACATTTTTTTGAATAAGTTACCTTTTTCCATCAGTTAAAGATCTGGTTCCCTTTTCTCTATTGCCTTTTAAATAATATAATCTCTGAAAGAATACATCAGAAAGGAAATTGCTCCTGTGGAAGACCCTCATAAACATCAGGTGTATTATATGAAAACTGTCTGTTTATTTGGAGTTGAAACAAAATATTAGCATAAGAGAAATTGTGAGCACATCTTTGATGTTTTTTTTTTTTCACCCTTAGTACGCAAAAGCATTTCATATCGTTGCTTACACTTTCTTTGTATCAAAATAAAAGAAAAAAAAATGTGACAGCATCTGCAAAGAAAAATGTATGTGCTGGCTGTTGAAACTTATTTGGGAGACATATTCTATATATATATAAATTCAGGGCTTTTATGTTTTGAACATTATTGACATTGATTTGTAACATGTCAAAACCACAACACACCATTTTAAAACTTAAATGGTTCTAAACATATTAAACCATTCTTTACGAAAACTTGTGAAATGAGAGGACAATTTTATTTCCAAGCTGAAGGTTATCTTCCGTAACCTTTTTCCCTTTAAGGACCATTTTAAAACCATTTAAAACCAAAACAATGCATAACAAAACAATATCTACTCCCCCAAATCAAAATCTGGTCAAAGAGAGCCAGGGACAGCAAAAAGATTCGCAGGCTATAGTAAAGAAATTAATCTCAGGAATGCTAGTCTCCTGGGATTCTCTTTTGGAGCATAGTTTCTGGTTTTTATTAGATGTTCTTAATGCCGCTGCTTCTCTCTAACACTTTTCATTGAGCAAATAACAGATTAACTAAGGAAAGGTATCAGTTGTCCTTTTGAAAGAGCTTGATTTCACTCAAGTAGCTTCTGTAAATCACATGTATTCAGTCTCTTACTGCCCTGAGAAGCAGTAGAAGCCAAGTAGGCCAATAGCAACTTGGCTTGTATCAGAAACAGGGTGATCAGCAGGACCAGGGATGTGATCATTCCCCAGTACTCAGCACCAGTGAGGCTGCACCTCAAATACTGTGTTCAGTTTTACACCCCTCACTACAAGAAAGACTTTGTGGTGCTGTACCATGTCCAAAGGAGAGCAGTGAAGCTGGTGAAAGGTCTAGAACACAAGTCTCATGAGGAGTGGTAGAGGGAACTGGGGTTCTTTAGCCTGGAGAAAAGGATGCTCAGGGGAGACCTCATCACTCTCTACAACTACCTGAAATGAGGATGTTGCAAGGTGGGTGCCTCACTCTTCTCCCAAGAAACAAGAGATGGGACAAGAGGAAATGGTCCCAGTTTATTGGATATTAGGAAAAATGTCTTTAAGAGAGTCATAAAGCACTGGAACAAGCTGCCTAGGGAAGTGGTTGAGTCACCATCCCTGGAGTATTTAAAAGACATGTAGATGTGGTGCTTAGGGACATGGTTTAGTGGTGGAGTTGGCAGTGCTATGTTAAATGGAGGGACTCGATCTTAAAGGTCTTTTCCAACCTAAAAGATGGTATGATTCTATGAAACTATTTTGGTTCATATGGAATTATTACATGTGGATGTCTTTTCTATTGTTCGTCTGTAGTTCACATGTACTTCAGTTTTTAACTGACATTGCCACTAGATCTAGCCATAAAAAAACTGTTATACTAACTTGTGAGGTTTCAAAGTGTATTTTTTTATCCCATTGAAATAAAATAAAAACTTTCTGAATAATTTTCAATGCACTATGTCAGAAGCATCCACTGAAAATAGTAACTTTTTGAGGCTTCCTCTTTTTCCTCCCCCTTCTTTCTGAAATTTACAGGAGTCTCCACCTTGGACAAGAGAAATCTTTAGCATTGAAAACACTGTTGGAATTGCAATATTTTTGTGGAATGATTCTCCTCACATAAAGCAAGCATAACCATTTAATAAAAAGTGTTCCCTCCTACCCTCATTGTCACAAGAGTCAGCAATAAAATTTATAGTCTTCACGTATATCTAGTGTTCTTGATTTACCATACATGGCAGTGTATTATGTATTTCTTCTAGCTTCTGCTCTGACCCTTGCTAGAAGTTCCCTGCCAAACGTGATGGATGCTAAAAGCTTACATAGTTTCTAGGCAGCATAGTAACATCAAGGGAAAAGAAAAAAATATGCCTATGACTTGCTATAGAAACAATGGGTGATTCATGAAGTCCTTGAGGCACAAATCCAGGGTGGGAGAGTATTCAGAAAAGCATCACTCCATATTGCCCCATGTTTATGGTTTTCCTTAGGTATGCCCTTTCAACCACTCTCTGTAGATATGATACTGTTCTGGAGAGATCTTTGGTCTCACTCTAGTCAGTCTTAAACCTCGTCATTATCAGCAAAGAAACATAAGAGACTTTCTGGACTTTAAATGCAGTCCCCTGCATTTTCTAGTAACATGTTGACAACCTTTTTCACAAACTCTGTTCCCAGATTGTGTTGGTTAGAGTTTTCTCCTTCTCAAGTTCCAAAATACATTCCTTTGCAGGCACAGTGGGGGTGAATTCTGTGAACTGCTGTCACTTTTGGCAGGTGGTAATGTGCCTGAAGTAATTTATTCTAGCAAAAATCAGAGATTTGAAAGTCGCTGCACAATAGCTTTACTTATTATTTAATTATGTCCTTATTTCTCTTGCATGATCAGCTCTCCTCTCTTCTTGCGTACCTCCTGCTAGTCACTTAAAACTAACTGCCTGATTTTAATTGCATGTTTTTACACTGAGCATTACTTTTATTCATGTATTCTCTGCTACCATCTGCAATTGCTCCTAACCACGTTTGGATCTACACTCTTCAGCAGTTTTCAGTGTGCTAAAGCTGGCACTAGAGAATGTGTTTTGTACTTCATACACTGTAAATTTTCACTTATGCAATTCTTATGCTCTCCTCAGCTTTGTTTCTATTTGCAGTTCCTTTAGCAAAAAAAAACCCCTACAAACCCACAGACTGAAATTTTTGTCAGCAAGGGAAGCTGTGTAAAAAAGTGATAGTCATACGGCACATACCTCCCTTGAAAAGTAACTATGAAAATTTAAATGTTCCCAACACAATGTTAATATATTACTAATTTCCTTAGAACTTATGCATGCAGCTAATTTTACTTAAAAATTAGATACTGAAGTAACATACATAAAAATGACATTTTTTATACCCTTTAAAACTGCTTTATGATTTTAAATTGGTTCATTAAATGACACTTTTCTGCCATTTGCTCATAGACAATGGTAGCACTAGCCACAGACATATGTGACATTATAACTATCTTAAGAAAAAACAATATGTGCAACTCTGTAGAAAAATACCAGGAATGAGACCTCATTCATTACATTGTCAGCAATAATTCAGACAACAACCACACCAAAGCCTCTGCTTGCTAAAACCAGCAGTCTTTGAAAAACAACCTGGAATAGTTCGTACATCTGAAATGTAAAAAGAACACAAATTGGAGATTAAAGTAAAACAAATACTGGCAAATACAGAAAATGAGTTTGACAGTGTAGTCCTTCATAAAAGCACTCTAAAATTTAACAGAAACAAAATGAGTAAGACCTTACAGAAGCAGCATTAAAAGCTAGAGAGCAGAATACAAAGTAAAATATTTACTAAAACTCACACTACCTTTTTATACAAGGATACTCGGTTTGATTCACTGATTTTTCCATTTTGCAGCTGCTTTTACTTTATTTCATTTCAGGAGAAACCTCCATTTGCTTTCATTTGCCTTTCCACATTTGCAAATTCATTTTCACTGCCTATTAATAGAATTGCTTTGTGTATGGGTTATCTATTTAATTGCCAAATTAAGTACTACTCTATGGACCATTCTAATAGTTTGGATTCAAGGCAATACAGTGTGCATCTATTATTCATAACACCATTTAAAAATATATGTAAAGTGTTCTACACTATATTTTTTAAAATATTTACAAAAAAGTTATGTGGAATGACATGAAACCCTGAGCATAATAAAAAGATAACAGCTGGAATAATCATGAAGTAATTTCATAAGTAATTTCGTGTCAGATAAAGCACATCTACGTTTAAGACCTGCTAAAGAGTTACCTCAAAATAGAACACTTTGTCCTTCTGTGTCTACTTTGGATTAGAGCATATAACTCAAAGTTTTGAAAGTTGGTCAAAGTTATTCCAGCATTCTGAGAAGTACATACGGATTTGCCATATGCACCACCAAAATGTGGAAGCACAATCCATTATTAAAAATATTGTATATTAACATGTGTAATGTAACTGATGCCTTTGGGTTCTGTATGCTGTTGCTTATCAGCCAAAGTGCTCTGAGCTCAATAGAAGTAAGCAAGTAATTTGTTCAGAAATTTTGGATGTGATCAAACTGGATACTTGTACAGATGTCTTATTTGATTATTTAACTTTGAAACAACAGAGAGGTGGGTTTTTTTCACAGAATCATAAGATAGTTTGAATTTTCAGTCTATTTGAACCATAACTATAAAAGTTTTGTGTTGAACATTTCCTTAATATTAACAGCTTGAGTATTTTGGTTTTGTTCTTGAAAATGACATATACTTAAAGAAACATTGGTAAATTAGTATTAAAACCTGTTAAGTTTCTTGTCCAAAAGGCAAAATTTGAAACAGTAGAACATCAGTCACTGAGTGTGTCTATCTAAAATATGGTCATGGCTGGCATGGTGAAACTGTAACAATGAAAATGAAATTAGTCTGTTTGGAAACCCTAGCCTTAATATTACGTTGATTTGAAAGGAAGATTTATTCTCTAATTTTGTTAATGCAGTTGACATCACAGAATCATAGAATCACAGAATGGTAGAGGTTAGAAGGGACCTCTGGGAATCATCTAGTACAACCAATCCACCAAAGCAGGTTCACCTAGAGTAGGTTACACAGAAACATGTCCAGATCGGTTTTGAAAGTACCTCCAGAGAGGCAGACTTCACAACCTCTCTTGGCAGCCTGTTCCAGTGCTCCATCACCCTCACAGTAAAGAAGTTTCTTTTTATGTTTAGATGGAACTTCCTATGTTATAGTTTGTGTCCATTGCCCCTTGTTCTATCTCTGGGCACCACTGAAAAGAGACTGAACCCATCCTCTTGACACCCACCCTTTAGATAGTTATAAACATTGATAAGATCTCCTAGCGGTCTTCTCTCTCCACACTAAACAGACACACATCTCTCAGCCTTTCCTCATAAGAGAGATGCTCCAGCAGCCCTCCATTGGACTCTCTCCAGTAGTTCCCTGTCCCTCTTGAACTGGGGAGCCCAGAATTGGACACAGTACTCCAGATGTGGCCTAACTAGGGCAGAGTAGAGGGGGAGTGCTGGTCATACTTTTCTTAATGCACCCCAGGATACCATTGGCCTTTTTGGCTACAAGAACACACTACTGGCTCATGGTTAATTTGTTGTCCACCAGGACTCCCAGGTCTTCCTCCACAGAGCTGCTTTCCAACAGGTCAACCTCTACTGGTGCATGGGTTTATTCCTCCCCAGGTGCAAGAGTTTACACTTACCCTTGTTGAACTTAATGAGATTCCTCTCTGCCCAACTCTCCACCCTGTCTAGGTCTTACTGAATGGCAACACAGCCTTCAGGCGTGTCAGCCAACCCTTCCAGTTTTTTATCATCAGCAAACTTGCTGAGGGTACACTCCATCTCTTCATCCAGGTCATTGATGAATATGTTGAAGAAGACTGTACCAGTACTGAACCCTAGGGAACACCGCTAGCTACAGGCCTTCAGCTAGACTCTGATCCCAACCCTCTGAGATCTATCATTCCTCTAGTTCTCAATTCATTCATTGAGTAGAAATAACAATACTGAAATTAAATCATGTGTGTTAAAAAGGTTCATCTATTTTTGTCCTTTAACCCATCCTTCTATATGTCTAGATATCACAGTATCAGATGTCATGATAGCAGGATGTCTGCTGGAAAAATCAGACAGCTTATGAAATCTTGGAACCTAATACTAAATGCATTATATGTATGTATGTATGTATGTATAGATATCTATAGTTCTGTTTTTCTAGAAAAACAAATTTCCCAATTTATAGATAAGCCTTTATCTTGTAACATGGGCAAGGGCCTAGTTTCATAGCCAACATTTGGTTTTCCTGATTTTTCATGTCTATGAGTTTTGTAGATCAATTACAAGAACTTTTCAACAAATACTATTTTTGTAACACAGCAATCAGAACTGAAATAGTTATTGAAAAAAAAATAATTATTTTGTCAGTTCTCACCAGTGACATAAAGGACTATGTCTCGGGATCCAGGCTCTTCTAGTAGTCTGGAAGAATAGCTACTAAAATCTATATTTTCCACTTCCTAGCTGAGTGCCAGAATCCTCTGCTTATTCTAAAGCAGTTTAACACTTGCTGCTTTCAAATCTCAGAAGAAAATGTTGAAATTTATTTCCTATTGAAAGGGTACATAACTATAAATGATACTTAAAAACCCCCAAAGTAAACTTTGTTTTCTGTCCTCTACCATTTAATTTATTGCAGTGTCCCTCTGCTACAGCATATGGCCAGATTTTGGAATAATGGATCTTTAGTACAGTGTTTTGTTTTAGAGATAGGTAAGTTGCTTAAGGTAATCCTGTAGTCTCTGGCCAAGGAAGAGAGACAGGCATCACAAAAAGGCAATTAATCTTATTTTTCTCAGACATTTACTTTAGCTGAAAGTATAGGCAAGTTTACAGGCACACCACCTTTCTTTAACTGACATATATATTCATTTTGAGCAGATTCATTTGTAGATTGGAGTACAGTAGTATTTTATGCCAAAGTCATGTTACAAGGCTTAGTTAATTAATTAATTATTACAAAGCACTTTGAGAACCCTGGAGAGAAGATAGTATAAAAGTATGTGATGTTATTTTAATAATTTTCCATTTAGCAGAGTGGAATGAATCACCTTAGAGCCCTCAGGATCCTAGGCCTTATTAAGGACTGTTTATTGCATTACAGAAAGTACAGTTTCCACTTCTGCTTGGCAACCTTCCAACTTCCAGCTGTCCTCCAGTAAAAAGAGAACTCTAGTTTTTATATGTGAATTTTGAAAGATTAGAAAAGGGTTTTAGAAGAGCGGATATCAGCTATTTCATCTCATCAGAATCCCTGGGAATCTGCTATGGACATAATATTCATTTTTAATTTGTCATAGTTTAAATATTTCATATTTCTAAAAAACTTTAAAAATTATTCAGATTATAAAGTTAAACATTTTATTTTCAAAGTATTCAGGCACAATGTATTGTTCATATCCAGAGAAAAAAATCCCTCAGCTATAATCAGAGCAATCACAAAGTAATTTCAGAAGTAATTTAATATCGGATGTTGTGGAATCTACATTTTTTTCATCAGGAAAAAAGAAAAACATTGTAATTGCTTATCAAAGAAATGCTACCATGATAGACCAGATTAGAAGAGCAGAAAGAATGGATTTATGGAAAAATAAGCTTTTTCAGACTTAAAAAGTCTCAATATTATAGTCCTGAAATAAGGCTATGCAAATGCTTTATAAGTTTAGATGTCCTTAAAGGCTAGATGCTCTTCCCCTTTCCTCTTTACATTTACATTTCTACTTCCCTTTCTGTATTTCTTCCCCTTTTACTTTTGCTTTCCCTCCCCTCCCCTCCCTTTCCCTTTCCCTTTCTCCTTCAGCTTTCTCTTCCTCCTTCAGCTTTCTCTTTCTCTTCTGCTTCTCCTGACACCTTTCCCTTCTTATACTTTCCTTTCCCCTTCCTTCCCTTTCCTTTTCATGTGTTTCTCAGACACTTAAGGCTATGTTCTGAATTTTACCAGAGCCCTTGATACCTGGTGAGTTTAGTAACTTGGCATTAAATCTACAAGGTTCATAAAGATGGTTCTACATTAACATTTTAGCTTGGCTCAGGAGTGTGCTTTTGAAGCAAATATCACATTTTTTTTTCCTACTTCCTCTGGTATAATTCTTATCGTGCAGCTGTTTTGGAGTACAGGAATGAACAGGATCTCATTTGATGAAATAAACATGAAAAATCAGAAAAGAAACTCCAAGGGAATATCTAATTCACACAACTACTGGTGAGCATTCAGTCCACAGGATCAAACCAGAGCTGGTCTAAATTATTCGTCCTAAAATGTACATGTTTTGGGTGTTGTGCTTCCAGTGCCAACTGTTTGACTCTACACATCCACTCTTCTCAGGCCATATTTCTTGCTAATGTAAGTAAAGCCCAAATCAAGCTCAGTCTACCTTTCATCTTATTAGTTTAAATCACATCTTACCATCTTTATCCGTACTCCTGCTTCATTATGCATCTGTAGGCTCTTCTAGAGCTGAATATCCAGCACTTCACCCAGGACAGAATTAACCCAGCAGAGGGAGAGGGAATGAAGAAGAAGCAGAAGCATGATTCTGCAGTGTGAGTAGTCAGCTGCACAGCTATGTCCACCTACAATATCTTCCTTTTCCTAAACAGCTTCCCTGAGCAATGGGTTACTGTTTAAAAAAGAGAAGTCGGCAAAAAATACCACAAGATTATACCAGAAACCCGTCTTCTTCCTGCTCCTGTGTTTCTGTGTCTTCCTAAAAGAAAGACTGTAGCATTCTACCTCCAGGAAAACTTCCCACCTGTGGTTTTACTGGTCTAAGACACAATATCTTTGTAGTCATAAATATCCCTGGGCGAGTAGGGCTGAAAAGCTAAATCTGTTCTCCTTGTTTCCCTCTTACCAATCAGTGAGCTGCTAGGTTTCAGCATCCTTCTGAAGGGTTTGATTCTGCATGAACTGAAACGGATCCTAGATGATTGATTTCAGGGAAAAGGCCATAACTGTTTTATTTAGATATGGCCTATTGATTCTTTTGCTAAAACTGTAATTTGAAGAGCATCTAAATCCATCCATGGCTCTATGATTTTTTAAAGTTCTTTCATGAATAATCATAGAATCATAGAATAAATACTATGAATCATAGAATACTAATCAAATTCACAAAATGAAGCCAACAGCAATTTAAAAAATAAATAATGATAAAGGGAACATTTTTCCTTCAGAGACCATCATTCCTTATGCTGAATACCATGTGAAATAACAAATGAAATAAAAATTAGTCTTAAACTCTTACTGTGATGAAAAGTCTGGAGGAACTTTATCTTTGTGAAAGTAAGCAAATATATATTATCTTATTAAGTGTCCAGGGAAGTAAAAAGTCCAATCAAAAATCCTCAAATCAAAACTACAATGTGGCTCGTAATAAAACAAAATATATTTCTCCATTCCTAACTGAGTTATTATACATGCAATACCTGTAATATATTTTGGATTTGTCAATTCAGAAGTCAAAAGAAACGCAAATACAGGAGGAATATAAGAATCCATACCTTCTCCAAAACTATTAATAATCAGAAATTTATATATATGATAAGATATGATATGATGCCATATGATGCATTTTTGTTCAGGCTACTGTGGACTCCTGAGACAGTGTTCTGAATTTCTCACTGGATTTTTTTAGTATTTTTAGTATATTTGAATCCATTCTGTTTTATCAGCATTATCAATAGATTGTATACATCATTTGAAGCAATGTAGATAATTTATTTTTTAAAATATTCAATATTTCATTTTTTTTTGTTACAAATTTTATGAGTAAACATAGGCATCATAATGTCCTCACACAACATATGTGTTATTTGAAAATCTATGGAAAAATGTTGGCATGTTTGAAAAGGGAAATCGGTAACAAGTTCATTGTACCTAAAGAGCAGTCTTTATATGTTCATTTCCTGAGATTTTATCTTCAAAAGGCTGCTGCTCTAACAATGTGATCAACCACTATGAAAACTAATGATTTTGTGATGCAGAATCTCCTAAATTAGTTGTCTTAATCTCTGCTTCAGTTATGCATTTTTTGCATAATGACAGTATGTATTTGACTTTACTGAAGTCCTTTCTTTACACTACACGCCTGGTTTTTGGTTGTTTCTTTGTAATCCCTGTCATATGTGTGTGCGGGGGAAAAGGGTCATTGCCCTCTGTATCTTCAGTTTAAGCCATGTTGTTACTGTTTTTTCAAACACATTTCAAGACAAGAAAGGATTTTTCTGATGATCTATTATCTCCAAGTAGAGCTTTATAGCAATACAAGCTGTCAAAAACGAAAAAGAAAAGAAAAGTAGAATAAAGTTGTGATTAATGAGATACATGATGAAACAGAAAGATATTTTTGGAGCACTCCCATTTTTCATTCCTTCAATTTTAGGGCTTACTAAAAAGAAAAGTTATTGAGTTTTCTGTTCAGAAGTTGATCCTGAGGTTGGTCAGATCATGCATGCAGTAAAGTACCTTTAAAGTGAGGTTTCAAGAAAACAAAAAATCACAATTGCAATTTTTGAAAACATATGCTATGAAAATTCTTTCATATTCACTTTAACATAACCAGATGATCACTCCTGGCACTTCAAAGAGTTGCTAATAAATTAATGAAATTTAAGTATATAACTCTGAATTGAACTGAAAAAATAGCTTGAATTGTAATCTAAAAAGAAATTAATTTTTTTTTTTTTTAAATGCCCCAAGAGTTCTGCCCTAGTAAATAACTTGGGTTTACAAAATGTATATTCCTCTGTTCTTCTGGACAAGTTCCACCCTCTCTTACTTGCTTTTGCAAGGAGCCTGCAGTAAACCATAATCAGCAATTCCTAGGGGAAGACATTACAGGTAATAGTGGGGGAAGCTGTAAAATAATGATGTCTACAGCTATGATTCTCACATATTTTCTCCATGTATTGAAGTTAGAATGTCAGTGCCTATTAATTCAGCATTTTACTCTGCTTCCTGACAGGATATTTTGCTTGGAATAGCACTGCTATTTGAGGCACAATAAAAAAGGCATTCCAGTGAATTGAAAATACACTTATGTTTTTTAAAAATAAATGGACTGTATATTTGTTCTCCATGGTAATCTTTAAGAGCTTTGCAATCAGATGTCTTTTTTCAGCTACCATCTGCATTTTCCTGAACTCACTCAGGATGTCATACTGTTCGGAATAGAAAGCCTCATAAGGTCATATTCTGCCTTATAGCTTTACACTTAAAAGATCTGGCATATCTTCATTTGTAAAATGTGAAGCATTTCACCCAGAATAAATTTTCTGTCAAATGACAACTCATATTTACGCAAAGCACAGCTTTTGTTTATGTGTCACAGGACTGATTATGTGTAGATTAGCTGAAGCCTAGAGTCTTAACTTTTCTTAAAAGAGAACAGGCAGTACGGAACTAGAAACCGTGGGAATGTGTCTGACAGAATATTTTTTAAATTGACCCAGGAACTGATTTTTGCATGTGTTTTCCTTTCTTTGTTATCTCAAACTCTGAGACAGTGGCACAGACGTAGATTAATTCCATGTTAAATTAAGAATTTTTCTGGAGCTGGATTCAATACAGGGAAATTGTGTTTAGCTTTTTAATCTTAATTTCACTGAAAGTGTGTTATTTTTTGCTCTGAGAATAGGTTTTACTATTAGTTTTTATTTATACAGTGGAGAGCTTTGGACAAAGATCAGGCAATACAGAAGCATGTCATAAAAATCAAGGCATCTCACAAACATATTTCTAGATGAGATGCTTAGGATAGCGAAAATACAGATGCACAAAGAAGAAAACTAACTTGTGGGGATCTCATAGAAGGGATGAATATAATCAAGATCTCATGTTTTAAACAATATTTATTCACTCAGTAAGTTACTTTCTAGCTGTGTGAAAGGTTGGGGCTTTTTTGTTTATATGATCAGATTATTTGTGAGGGGAGAAAACGTGCCTAGAAAAAGAAGTAAGAAGTCAGAAAATGGGGAGAACATTACCCCTAATAAAAAGAGAGTACAAAGATAATGGCATGCTACTGTTTGAATGCTGTCTCCCACCTGGACATGGACAGAATATGAGAGCATTAGCTAGTTCAGTGAGGCCAATAATGTTTTATGAGGGCACGTAATCCACAATCTTAACTGGAGCATAGAAGAAACCTTTGAATTTTTCACTTGTCCTATGAGGAAAAGATTTTTTTTCTAGTACTTCTCAAATTTTTAGTGCTTTGTTTTGCTAATATTAGATCCAAAGTGCTTGTGTGTTCAGCATCCCTCCCTTGTGTTTCACAGAAGCAGTGAGGATCTTGGAAAGCAATCACAGTTTATGCCTACAGTGTTATTGCAGGTTCATTATCTAGCACTGCTGACCAGAGCACCAGTGCTAGTTCATCCACCAGTGCTGGTGCTCTGGTCATCTGCTCTATATGGATAACAGCTACCCCACAGGACTTATTTCAAGGTGCTTGTGTGTTGTGTAGAAACTAAATCTCAGTTGCAGTTCTAAGGACAGTTCACTCCAGGGACCAACATCTCTAGGCAGTGTGCATAAAACTGCACCAAGTTTGGCTTCATCTTCCTATATATGCCTGCAATAGTATCCTCACAGTCCTTGCACATTCAGATACTCCCAAAAACCTTCATACCACACCCAGCATATGTACCCTCTCTCTACGCAAACCCTCAGCTTCATCTTATCATATACTACTCAAAGGTGTTAATTTTACATCTTTTTAGACACTTTGGATTAGAAAAAAAAAAAACCAAACATTAAAAAAATCTTTTTTTAAAGCTATGAGGTCACCCCATCGGTTCTAATGCCATGTGGGCAGAGCTTATCTGTCCTATGGCAGATTAGCCCTAATCAGCATGACATTATCCTCTTGATGCCCCTTTTCCTGAACATCCTATGCCAGGATCACACCTGGGAGTGACTTTATTAGTGCAGATGTAGTCTTAGTCTAATAGTGTTAGCTGCTGGAAATAGAAAGACTTCATAGTACAAACTTTTTTCCCCTGTCTTATTTGCCGGTTCCTTGCGCAGGGAACCACAATATTGGACCACCATGGAAGGGGCTACTATAGAGCTTACAAGAGTTTGCTAAAAGGCAGTTTTAAATCTATTTATGTCATTTGTCACAACAGACAATAATGAAAATAAAAAGGAGGGATTCAGGCAAGAAAAGGTGAGGTAAAGTCAGATCAGAAGTATCACAAATTCTAGTGATGAAATAGCTCAAGAAATAAAATTGCAATAAATCATTAGTAAAGGGAGAAATTCAAGTCAGACACTGGAATAATACAAACAGAAAATAGACAATTCATAATGAAAAACGCTAATTCTTCTGAAAGACGCTATCTTCTTTAAATAAAGTTGTTAAATGATTCCCAGACTAGAAAGTATTACAGATTACTTTTGATTTCAAAGACTAAGTTGGAGTAAACCAACTTTTAAAACTTTAATTGTAATGTATTGAATTTTAGAAGTATCTGAATGTTAGACTAAAAGACACAGCTTGCAGTGTTTTAACATATATATGCTGGTAAGAAACATTTGAATGGAACAAAGATAAAGTGGCATAAGAGCTTCAAGAAGTAGCTCTGAGCTCTCTGCATTTCTTTTTTTCCCTCTCTCAGAGTCATTGTCTTGGTCCAGACCTATTTAATATCAGATTAATACATGAAATTAGGTAATGTAGAAGCAGAATGGAAAATTTCTCTTAATATTTGGTCACTGGTAAATTTTATCCTTAATTTCCTTGATTGAGTACTTAGGGTAACAATACTTATCACTGAAGGAGCAAAGTAGGTAAAGTTCAGCAAATTCTTTAAGGTACCATGTATATACATTCAGTCATTAATTTAACTGGATGTTAAAATTTAACAGTTAAATCTAACATTTAACTTTTAACAGGAAGTTAAAAGTTAACTTTGAGTTAAGCCTGAAAGTTATAGTATATCTATGGTACTGTGACTAAAATCTGTAATTTAGAACACTTTCCTAGGTAATATTCTATAGGTAAAGTTATGACTATTAAAAAAATTCCACTCAACTTGGAAGACTTTAGAATGAACATGTTATTTTCTTCTTCACAGGAGAAGGATGAGATTTGAAAAACTATAAGACAAATAGATAGGACATGTGAGTACTGGAAACTAACTAACTAACTGACTAACTAACTGAAGTAAAACTGTGCAGAGAATTATGACCTGTTCCTCCCAGCTGTCATATGCTTTCTCTCCTTTGGCTGAACTAATAATGCCCAAAGTATATATGTTAAAATCAATGTGTTCCAGAAAGCAATAGGCAAGCATTTGAACATAAGCATTGATGACTTGCCTTCCCACAGGTAAATGACATTCATGAAATGAAATGTTGACTCTTGAGACATCTTAATTTTAGGGCTGTATTAAACCTGATGACACTGATACCAACTACATCACATCTTAAAATTCTGGAGATGAAAACATTTTTTTATCCCGAGAACTTTAAGTGCATCAGTACCTATCCTGTCTTTCATTTAAAACTGACTGTAGATATCAAAGCAACTTTTACAGGTAGGAATGTGTTGAATTGTTACTGTGACAGCAAAGTAGAGGGAACCACTAAAACAAAGAAGAACGTTTTAGCCTAGTTCTTTGCTAAAAAAAACAGTAATGATCTCTCTCAACCATAAAGATGTTTCATGTTAAAAGGTCACTTTAAATAGAAGAACATATGGCAAAAATAACAAGTGAAGATGAAAATGTTCAGAGAAATTTTTATAAGTAAAGTAGCTATGTACCTGTCTTGAGACATTAGTGCTTAAGAAAAGCAGATTGGAAACATTCTGAAAATTTAAGTGTAAAATAATAACTTTTGCATTTGCCTACCCTGTATAATCTAAATAAGGTGTGTTACAAATAAAAAGTTTTAAAACTTTTCTATTTAAACTTAAATACAGCAGAATAAATATTGAAAAAAGGTATTTATGCACAGTGGAAAATATGAAAAACTATGAAAAGTGCCATAAGGTTGCAGAGCTTAATATTGTTTGTCACAAACATCTGTGAAAAGACAAGCCATGTTCTGCACTTGCTTTTTAGCTGTGGCATAAGGTCTCAGGGGAGACCTTACTGCTCTCTACAGCTACCTGAAAGGAGGTTGTAACAAGGTATTGGTCAGTCTGTTCTCCCAAGTAACAAGTGACAGGGCAGGAGGAAATGGCCTCAAGTTGCACTAGTGTGCTGCTAATTCTCCAATTACACAGGCCAATGCTGTACTCAGCAACAACCCCTCAGAAGTATTACATCCCTTTGCTCTTCACTTCTTCATCTACCAACTTCTCCCCAAGATTTTCGTTACATGATGCAGTTCTGCAGCACTAAACTCTTGAAAAGTCAGTTGTGCCATTGCCATCAGCATCTCTTCATTGATCATACCCTGCAATTCCTTTTCTGTGTGGTTTTTGACCAAGCAACCTCATGACTGTCCCTAACTCTTTTGTAGTTATAGTACCTTCCATTGTCACAATCTTCCTTACACAAGCACTTTTCATATATCACCAATTGCCCTACCATCATCCGGACCCAGGATCTGGAAAACTACCTTCATCCAGATCCAGGATCCAGAGAACTTTTTTTTCAGGCAATTCCTCACACAAGTGCTCTAATAATCATATTTCCATAACACTCTTGAACAATCTTCTCTACACAAGTGCTTTAAATTCTGTTCTTGCAACCTCAGCAGCAATACACAGAATCTCCTTGAAAGGATTCCCAATCGAATTTCATACCTTTATCATGCTGACTATGCCAATTTTTTTGTGCCAGTTCAGCCATCATCATTTTATACTGCCATCAGTTGCCTGATCACACAGGCCAACACTGAACTCAGCAACACCCAACAAAACCCCAGTTTCTCTCCTAGTAGTTAACTTAATCTTCTGTCTTCTAAACCATATGCGTTACTACAAAATATTCTAATGGTCAATGCATGGAATTTTTGGTAGATGGTATACAGTTCAACATGCTACATCCTCAAACCTTTCTGAATTTCAAGGAAACTGCTTTTTGTATTTGTGGATGTAGACCTGGAAGATAATAATATGAAGTTAAGAAGGCAGGTGGCATTTGGTATTATCTCTTTTCTCTCTATTCAACAAAAAAATCTTCTGAAGGAGGCATAACTAAGGAGTTTTAGGTAAACTTTTTGTGGTGTCTACTTTCTTTGTGAGGCTGATTTCACTACAAACCAGTGAGCCGTTGACAAAACCCATCTATGCTTTCTTTTAACTGCAGCATCAGCATAGTTCGCAAAGTCTTTAAATAAGAGAAAACAAAAAAATCAATCAAGTATGCACTGGAGGTAATTTGTCTTGTCAACAGTGTATAGATTCAGGAAAGAGAGATGAAAAGTTACAGTACAGCATTAGCTGGTGGGCTGGAGAGATAAGACCATTACTGGACAAAATATGGAAAAAAATAAATGGTCCAGTTTTAGAGATGGACAGATAATTTTTATGCTGATAATTTTTTGCATAATGTGATGCATTAAACAATCAAATGAAGTTTCCTATCACCTCAGATCTTGTCAATATCATTCTTTAAAGAGAAGAAAATCTGCCCAAAACAGTCACGTGCAGAATTTGTCACCTAAAGTAAACTAGAAGAGAAAGAAAATATATTCTGTATAGAATCACAGGATGGCTCAAGTTGGAAGGGAACTTGTCCTTAGCTGATAGATCATACCTGGTTTTCTAAGGCTGTACCCAAACTTTTGAAAATCTCCAGGGATGGACACTGTACAGTTTCTCTGAACAATTTGATCCAATGCTTGGCTACCCTTATGAGGGAAAAGTGTCTCCTAATATATAATCAGAATCCCTCTCATTTCAATTTATGACCACTACTTCTCTTCCTCTTGCCATGCACTCCTGTAAAGGGACTGACTCAGTATTTGCAGTAACCTTCTCACAGGTACTGTCAGGCTCCTATGAGCTCAGCTCCCTCAGATTGCGCTTGCAGGGCAAGTGCTCCAAACCTGATCATCCTGGTGGCCTCTCATTTGACTTAATATCATTTACCCACAACTTTATATCACTGGGAGGCACAAGCTTGGATGAAGTATTCCAGATGTGGTCTGGCCACTGTTGATTCAAAAGGGACTAGTCACTTCCCTTGATCTCTCGGCCATGTTCCTGTTGGTACAGTCCAGGATGCTGTTGGCTCCTTTGCTGCCAGGCCCATGCTGTCTTACATTTAGTTTGCTGCCCACCAGAGCCCCCCAGGGCCTTTTCAGCAGACCTGTTCCCCAGGCAGTCAGACCCCATACTTTCCTGTTGCCAGGGATTCTTCCCAGGTGCCAGGGGCACCTTCCCAGGTGCAGGACTTCACATTTGCTGTTGTTAAATTTCACACGATTCCTGTTGGACCATTCTTCCAGCCTGTCAAGGTCCCTCTGGATGGTGTTTCTGTACGTGAGTGCATTGTTTGTTCCCTCTAGCTTGGTGTCGTCTGTTAAATTAATGAGTGCATTTTGTCACCTCCTCTTGGTCACTGATGAAATTTTTCTAAGGAACAGGTCCCATGTGATACTCTAATAGGGTGAATGAGCCATTTTGATAATATCTCTTTGTTCCAATTCTGTCACCACCCCGTCAATAGCAGTGAGTGCTGCTGCAGGCAGTGGGTACTGCCGAACATTGGTAACTTTAGAGGGAGGTAAAGGTATAGAGGTTTCTAATAGTCTCTATTTCATTGTGCCTGATCTCTCTCCATTTCCTGCAAAACCACACAGTTCCATCTGGCAGTTTCCACGTTCGTCCACACAGTATGTCAAATCCCAAAAGATTAGAATATGCAGCACCAACTAGTACCTCTGCTCTGGTTAGTCTTTGTTCCTCTGGTAACCATAAGGCAATTTTTGCTGTGGCACATTCTTTTATCACACCATCAATCCCTGTAAATTTAACGTGGCGTCGGCTGGGTTTTATGCCCAGGGTTTGTGCTGTCTCCTTAGTGATTACTGACATTTGGGCCCCAGTGTCAATAAGAAATTCTACCAATATTTTCCAGGGTCCCACAGGAATGGCAATAGTTCACTTCCAGTTAACAAGTGAATCCCTAATTTACCATGGAAAATAAAATACTTACATACATATACAGGTAGATAAATATGTGCAAACATATATACAATACCTTTATGAAAACTGACAAGAAACAATAAACGTGGCAATGATGGAAAAAATAAAGGAAATTTAAAAGAAAATATTTTAAATTGGATATTGGCTTTTAACAGATGTGTCTGCTAAAACAATTTGTGGGCATTTTCTTGATTTTTTTTTATAGCATAGCTTTGTTTTTGAAAGTTATATACCATTAATTAAAAAGACAAACAAAAAGAAATTCAGCCTGCCTTAAAGTATCTGTTAGAGTCTAAAAAACTAATTCTAAACCTTCCCTTTGAAAATATGTTTTGGAATTACATGATTATAATGAAATGTAATGGAAGAAACCCTATAATGTGTGTATGCCTCATGCATATCCATAAAGGAATTTCAGTTCTCTGCTGACTTGACTCTAAATTTGTTTCTTCAGACATGCACATTGATTTTGAAGATGTTGCAGCACTAAGCGTGAAACATTCTTGATTCCTTTCAGTGCTGTCACTGAGATTGATAAGCCACATTATGGTTTGGTGGCCATTTAACTCTTGTGAACTTGACAGTCTTTCCCTGGAGCAAGAGAAAAAAAAAAGGAAGAAGAAAGAAGACAAATGTGCTGGACCTCAGCTGTGCTCAGGATTGCTCTGTGTATGAAATGCAGAGGTTATCTGACAGCAAAGACAATCTCTTTTGTTCGTTGTTGTTTTCTTGCTAAGGAATACAGAGCAGGTGATATTTTCTTTTTTTTTTTTTTTTATTTAAACGATGCGATTCAGACTTAGTCTTTGGAATGAAAAAATAATGGTTTTGAAACTTCAGTGTCAGGAACAGAGATGTGCTGATTCCCACAACACACAGAATTTGGGCATGTTTGACCAGAAAACTGCATCAGAGATGCCAAAATGACCTCCTCCCTCTTCGAGGTAGCTCTCAGGACATAAACAACTAGTAACTAGGACAAAAACTTCTATGTGCTCTTTAATCTTGCAGTAGAGGTTTAGATAGTGGAGATGAGTTTAGAGTTCTCTTGTAGAACGAAAAACTTTTTTTTTTTTCCAGCTTTGTAATGAAATTTCTTCTCTGCCCCTGGGGAAGTATGACTACATGCCGATCATTTCATACCTGAATCCATAGTGAAGATCAGGGAAAAAGGTCAAGAGAAAATCTAAACCAAGCACTAAATGGAACATAACAAAGTCAAGGAAAAAGGACCAGAAACCCCAGAAACCCGTGGCTGCAAAATTAACTAGATATATTTTGACAGACTTCTGCTAACAAACAGATAAATCTCAACTGTTACCACAAGCAAACCTCCATGTCATTTTTGATGACCAAGATTATTAAATTAAACTGCCCAGTGCAGGCAGCTATTGCTCTGAACCTGTGGGAGGCATACACTTGCCTCCCATGGCAGCTGAAGGCAGTGAGGGACATCCTGAGGCACCACACGCGACACTGGAATTCTGTGCTTGGGGAACTGAAGCACACAATACCCTCTATCTGCAGCCCAAAGCTCTGGGTAAGGACAAAAGTCCAGTCTCAGTTTTGTGGTCCATGTTTATTTTTGGCTACTTCAAATGCAAGATTAGCAAATGGATGCCTGTGGACCACTGGTTTCCTCCATCTTTCTGCTTCAAGGTCCTGAAGATACCTGAATGTATCTGTATTTTTGAACTGTCAAAACAGTGTGTCATGATGTGTTTGTGAATTACTGATTTCAACTTACAAGCACTTCAGGATCTTCTGTCCTAAAGTTATGTAAAACACAATATTTAATTTCTTGTTTCTCTGTTTTATGTAGCTTGAGTGGGAGTATTTATTGGCTTAGGATAGGATGTGCACCCTTCACAAAGAAAGTGTAATATAACTGCATTTAAAAAGTAAGTACTGCTTTATATGCATTTGCTGAATAATTAATATTCTGTTTAATACTAATTGAAGAGCTAAAATTCAATAAATATAAGTAACATAATTCAGCAATCGTAAACAAAAGCAATAAAACGTATTAATTAAAAATGTGATGGTTTCTTTTTTTTTTGACGCTAGGGTGCTGTAAAATAGAAATGCTATTATAACATTATTAATTTATTCAGAACCTTTCTTAGTTGAGGTAATTATATCCAGCCAAGGCCTGTCAATACAATTTGCTATCAATTGTCACTTTATATCAACTGCAGTGAGTACAGATGCATAGAAAGTTATTGCCATTTGAAATACTGGATTTTTTTTCAGGAAGCAAGAAATCAACAATTACTGTTTATTATTTTATTTAGTTAAATTTATTGTAACTCTCTTTAGTGTTGTGTTTTGTTGAATCAAATGTTTTAGTATATTTCTGCTCTGCTGTATTTGTGTTCTGATCTGTGATGTGGGAAAATGCTCTTTAATTTCAAAACTTTATTACCTGAGAAAAAAGCTACATAGAAATATAAGTTCCTGTAAAACAGTAGAAAGCTAAGTAAGGTCCTCAGTTCTGAGGTTTCTTCAGAATCTTTAAGATATTTATTATTGCAAAAATACACAGGAAAGCATCCAAGTCAGTTTTGAATGTCTCCAGAGATGGAGACTCCACAACCTCCCTGGGCAGCCTGTTCCAGTGCTCCGCCACTCTCAAAGTAAAGAAGTTCCTTCCCATGTTTAGATGGAACTTCCTGAGCTTAAGTTGATTTCCATTCCCTCTTGTCCTGTCACTGGGCACCACAGAAAAAAGACTGGCCTCATCTTCCTGTCATCTATCCTTTAAGTATTTATAAGTGTGGATGAGATCCCCTGTCTTCTCCAGACTAAAGAGACCCAAGTCCCTCAGCCTTCCCTCATAAAACAGATATTCCAGTCCCCTAATCATCTTAGTAGCCCTTCTCTGCACCCTCTCCAGCAGCTCCCTGTCTCTCTTGAACCAGGGAGCCCAGAACTGGACACAGTACTCCAGATGTGGCTGCACCAGGGCAGAGCAAAGGGGAAGCAGAACCTCCCTCCACCTGCTGGCCATGCCCTTCTTGATGCACCCCAGGATGCCATTGGCCTTCTTGGCCACAAGGGCACATTGCTGGCTCATGGCCATACTGTTATCCACCAGGACTCCCAGGTCTCTTTCCACAGAGCTGCTTTCCACCAGGTAAGCCCCTAACGTGTACTGGTACATGGGGTTATTCCTCCCCAGGTGCAGCACCCTACGCTTGCCCTTGTTGAATTTCATAATGTTTCTCTCCACGCAACTCTCCTGCCTGTCCAGGTCACGCTGAATGGCAGCACAGCCTTCTGGTGTATCAGCCATCCCTCCCAGTTTTGTGTCATCAGCAAACTTGCTGAGGATGCACTCTACCCCTTCATCCAGGTCATTGATGAATATCTTGAACAGGACTAGACCCAGTAGTGACCCCTGGGGAACACCATCTGTCACAGATCTCCAACCAGACTCTGTGCCATTAATGACAACCCTCTGAGATCTGTGTTTCAGCCAATTTTCAATCCACCTCACTGCCCATTCATCTAACCCACACTTCCTAAGCTTGCCTACTAGGAGGCTGCGGATCATCAGAGATCTCTTCCAACCTCTACCACTCTGTGACTCTGTAACTCTGTAATAGGCTTGGACAGAAATCTTAACTCCCAGCAAGCACACACATGACCTTAAACATGCCATTATCTTCACTGTATCTGCTTTTTCTTCTGCAAACAGATAATAGTAAGCAATACCTGTGTCTTTCAGGAGTGCCTCAATTAATATTTGTTCATTGTGCCATTGAAAATCCAGGTGAAAACTACTATAGAGAACAGCACATTACCACTTACGGCATATATAGCATTGAAAATATTGCTAGTACTGTTCAGGAAATTATGATTATTCACAGCTGATTTAAGGGGAATATTACTCAATTTAAAGCCTTGATTTGAATTGAACATGTTCTTAGAAAATCAGGGGAGAAGAGAGGGAAGACACTTATGCCAGCACATGCCATCACTGTTCTAGAGAAAGAGCAAAACTGTAGGTAGCTTAGACAAAAGCCCTGGCTACAGAAAGGAAATGATACAAACAGGTTATAAGGTCATGTCTCTACCACTAAGTTATGTGATGTTTTCAATAAATCACAACATACTTCGAAAGAAACTGCTGGAAATCAGTCTGACTGTTAATGCTTCTCTAATAAACCATGTCATGACTGATATTAATTTAGGCACAGTTGAGTACCATCAAAGATAACACCAAACCTCAGAAGCCTTTTGCTGAATTAAAGGTCACAGAACATTCTATAACCTGGCTGTAACACAGCTGAGCTGAAGTAATTAACTGAACAAATTAAAAGCAGAAGTGTAAAATGGAAAAATATCTTAAACTGGTTTATATGTGCTTTTATGCTAATTAACTGCAGTTTTCCAGTGTTTTCTCAATTCTTTCCAGCTGCCATATGTCAAAAAATCACTGGCTGTACTAAAGTATTCAGGATTAGAAATTCATCACAATACAGATCCAGCTGAGAAAATGACAAAATTACTGGGCTCAGCTGTAATCTAGAAAGGTAACAGGGGCAAAAAATATGGAAAGTTAGAACAGACTGAAACACTGAAAAAAGGTAGGTTATGGGCAAAGTTTGAAGATGTGGATGTGTGGGAAACTTTCATAGAGAGCTAAGCTAGGAGAATATAATAACTGTGGAGAAGAATGGAGAGAAATAGTTGATGATATAAAGATGAAGATGCAGTAGAAAGATCTTTAATCAAATCATCCAGAAATCTGAAAATGTCTTAGATTATCTTTGGTCTTCTTTTGAGAATATCAAGGTGAGAAAGTTTGACAGGCAGATGTCTCCACAGTTTTCATGCAAAGTATGTATTAGTAACAGTATTTAGCTTGCAAGGTTCACATACTTAAACTAAAGATTTAGCGCAAATGGTGCATTCAGAAGACATTAAGCTACTACATCTTATTTAACACGGGATATGCATCTTTTATGGAACTGTGAAGACTGAATATACAAAAATACCATGTGAAGAGTGCTATAATGCAATTTTTCTGCTGGTCAAAGAAAATTAATTTGAAATTGTAATTTCAAAAAAATAATTTCAAGAACTTAATTTTTAAGGCAATGTTGCACCTCTTTCCAAAGCTTTTTTTAATTAAGTTTAATTAAAAAATGTAGTTGGTTTTGGCTTAAGGTAACAGGTCATCAGCTAAAGTTTTTTGTTTTGTTTTGTTTTTATTCATTCATGAATGCACTCCAAATGATGAGTAGGCATAGATTTACTAGACGTGTGGTAAAGGAGCCCTGATTAGTATGAGCAGGTTCATATTCTCTGTCACAAACCACCTACATGGTAGTATGTTGGTTTTATTCAGCAAATCTGACTCATAGTGACGCAAGAGAGTTTAAGTTGTAGCCTATTTGGAAAGCTGGCTAGAATAAAATTATACTTTTTGTGACCTGTTTAGAATATGTTGAAGGTCACCACTCTTTCACTTATTTCAAAACAGCCTAAGAGCACCAGGGAATTTCTTTCTATTAGCTACCAAAAAGGTCTTTTGTCACTAGAGATCTAACCTATTTATTAAAGAACACAGATTCCCACAAGCTATTGCTAATTCTCATAGAGTTGCCAAAACCCCCCAAAATTTGCTAGATTTGGTGTGGTCTGACAGATTAAGAAAAGGTTTTAAAATTATGAAAAAAAAACAACAACCTGCTATAAATATATGACTCACTTTATCTAATTAATCTTTGTATACAAATTGGTGGCTGCCCTGGTATTGTGTAATATAATAGGTAATAGGTTTAAATCATTTTTCACTCATATCACAGATTGAGATGTCTGGATTCATTAGATGTTGTAAAGTATACTTCAAAATTTTTATTAATATTCCCTTCCCATTTCTTGTAGCTCTTACTGTGACTTTTGTAAAAATGCATTTAACAAATAAAATTAAACTTTTCAAAATTCAACATTATAAAACCAGCAGGAGCTGGGTAGTAGTAAGTCGACATATTTACTGGGAGTTGAAGAGTAGGGACTGGGAGTTAATTTCAGTAAGGATAATTTATATTTGAAAAAAATCACTGGCAATTTGTCTAGTTCAGCCTCGGATATGTTGCGGGATCGAGTCATTCATTCCTAAATTTTGTTTCATGCAGGAAGATCAGACTAAATGTATTCCTTGTTGAACATGTTTACTGCTCCATAGCCACAGATGACTGTACAATTTGTTATACAAATCTTTCCTTTTCCAACATTTTTTTACTTCTTTCCCAGTAAAAATCAGGAATATATGGATCTGCATCTCCATCCTACCAAATTGCACAGAAACACCTACACAGTCATAAGTTTGTGATTCAGTCTCATCATTCTGTAAGAAAGATAGATATACTTGTCTTTTTGGTTTATGTGAACTTATAGAACAATGCAGATCTCAGCCTGAACTTACTGAGGATAAAGGATATATTTGCATTGACATCAAAAGACTGAAAAAAATACTTTGATGACTAAGGATTTTTTGCCATTCTATAAGCAAAATCCATTTGCTAATCTCAAACTTTTTTTTTTTTTTTAATAGAGCTCAGTATTTCTGTTCCATTTATTAGGACTAGAGACTTCCACCTTTATTTAAGCTCAATATTGTCTCGCTGAATTTCAGTATTATTTTCTGTAAAATAAGTATTATGCAATTTATTCGAAACCTAAACAGATTATAATAATTTAAACAAATCCATATAGCCTATATGACTGTTTTTCAGTTATTTTACAGTTAGTCTAGATTAACCATATAAAAATATCACAATTTTAGATTTGCCTAAAAGACACATTAGGCATTTTTCTGCAACTTTTCAGTATCTCTGAAAAGAAATAAAAATGGAAAAGTACATTTAATACCAAAGATTATTTCCCAATCTCTCAGCTTTTTGTTTTCTCTGCTAAGGACAAATGATTTTATGACAGCTCTTAACTACATTTATAATGATTTTTTTTTCTACAGTCATTTAATTTTGTTAACAATTAATTCATTTTCATATAAATTGCCACATGCTGTCTCAGAGTCTGAAGAATGTTTTTATTGTTGTATTTCTTTTCACAAGGCTTGTCTGGGGGCAAGTGGTTCTTAAAAGAGCATTTGTGTCATAACGAAAAATACTGAGATCAAGTTAGATATTCCAGCGAATCTGATTATATTCAAATGCCATCATGAAGATTCACTAGGAGAAATAAATCCCTGTCACATTTGTTCTGAATGCTGCAGTCTAGTTGGAGATTGCTTATGGATTTAACAGGAAAATAATTCATTTACTTTCCTCCTGAGGCCAAATGTATTAGCAGGACCACACTAGCACACACAGGAGTAGGAGCTTGTTTAGAACATTAAATAGAGAAAACACCTTCGAGAATTACGCTGTTGTAACGGGAAGTAAACGTAGTATCATTTTCAAAAGTGAACAATGGGAAGTGGCAACATAAAACAGTGAAGGGTAGAGGGTACTTTCAGGATGTGTGATTTCGTCTCTCCCTAAGTGTATCCTCTGGAGTTAAACACACAAACTACCATTTTTCTGGACAGAAATGAATAGATAAAGTATACCAATTAGTATACCATAAATTATTTGGTGTAATGTGTCTATAAGGGATCAAGGGGGTACTAGTTATATACATTCCTTTCTGTATCTGGCACTAGAAATTCTGATTATTTTCTGTCAGAAATTTAATTATTATTGGTAACAAAACTTAGATTCTTTTTTTCTTAAAGATCTTTATTTCAGAAGTCTACTTTGAAATTATATTATAAACAATATAATATAAAAAAATCAAGGGTTTCTATGATACGACGGATTTTACTTTCCTCACAGCTAGGTAAGCTCTCAATTTTAAGAAGATTGATGCCTATATCAAATCACAGATAGATAATATTGTACTCAAAATCTTCTGATCTGCAGAGGAAACATACTATAAACATAGAATTTATAGTTAGTGCACATGATGTTTTTGCATTCCTAATTAATGAATAAGCTCAATAATAACACAATTCCAAATTGTATGAAAAATAATCNNCGGCTTTTCCACCCCTCTCTCTGTGGTTATCTAAGTTGTCCTCAGAGGCCCTGGCAGTGAGGAAGATACTCTTGGTGGGGGAGTTTCTTTCTCTGTTTTGCTGAGAGGAGTAGGACATCTCTGCTTTCTTCTTCTGCTGTCTTGGGATCTGCTCAAGTTTATTTTATCAGCTTACCATACTCGACCTGCTTCAAGCCCAGCGCAAAGCCTAATGCCATTTTCTAGTGATGTAAAACGTGATATTCAGTGGCCACAGCCTGTAGTTCCACAGCATTCTGATGCATGGCAGTTTGGTCAGGCTGAAGCAGTGCTGAAGAGGCTCAGCACAGTAATACTCTGCAAGTAGCAACAGAGCTGAAAACCAGGTACCTTTTGACATGAAGATTTTACGGTCTGTTTTGAGTTCCTTCTTCTTTGTATTGTTCTACAAACATATTTTCTGACACTTAAATTATTAGAATTTGAGGTACTACCATGTACCTATTATTACTACAGGCAATCATATGCCAAGAATATGAAGTTGTTGAATTTGCTTATATGAAACATAAAGAATCAATTATATTCCTGGTAGTTCAGCAGTTTATTGTCTATGTCTTTAATCTTGGCAGCAAATCAGAGATATCTATTGTGCCTGACATTAGTACTAAGACAGAATGTGTTTTATCAATATGCTTGCAAGACAAGAAGAATTTAAAAGGATTAAATACACAATGCTATCATGTTTGCTATCATAGTAAAAGTTATTTTTGTTAAGTTTCAGTCATTTTTAAAGGCTTATTAATAGCTGAGCCTTTTTTCCACTATGCTATAAGCGGTTAGACAATTATATTACCAGATTTGCCATGCATCAATGGTCACATTGTGCAATTATATGTTCCCATGTTTTACCTCCAGTTTAGTCTTCAATCTCTCACAGAAAGAAAGCAAAATTTAAAAGACTTGCTTTATATTATGGAAGATATGAGAATAAAATAAAAAATACAAAATTGTGTATTAATGCTTGATATTTTCATTCTGTAAGTGAACATCACATAAAGTATAAAGTATAAGTATTTAAACACTATATAGCAGTGCAAAAGTTTGTTAAGTGAAGAAAGGCATTATGCTAAAATGAACCTTTCAAGAGTGCAATCCCAGTTTCAGAGCTTCTCTAACAAAAGGATTTAAAGCCACTGTACTACTAATAAAGAAAACTAGTTGTTTAATACAGGGGATGATGTGTAGAAAACACTTCTAACAACCAGTTACATTTTGCTGTTGCACCCGTATCTGAATATGGTTTTGGTTTGGTTTGGTTGGTTGGGGGTTTTTTTGTGGTTCTTTTTTTTTGGAGGGGAGGCGGGGGGGGTATCAAAAAAGTAAGAAATAATGCAGTAGCACCTTCTGACTTTGTTCAAGTAAAGACTGACTTGTCAGGTTTTGTATCCTTTCCTTAAAGTAGGAGTAGGCAAGAGGAGGTCCAGTTAATAGAATTCAACAGCTGTAAAGGTGGTGAATGACAAATTATCTCCACCTGAACTTTGTTAGCTGCCTCCAAGGATGAGGTGTTAAAAAGCAGTTTAATTAGGAGAGTTTCAGGAAAGGTCTTACAGGACTCCGTGAAAAGATCTTATTTTTCATACCAGCTATGCTTGCTGGTTCAGATGTCTTGGCAACAAGAAATAGGTCTTTGAGGCCTATGTGACAATCTTGTGTATCTGATTTAACACACTGGGGTTTGAACAAGAAGCACATCCTTTAGAAAAGGGAATAAAACACTGAAAATACCTAAACTGTAATATAAGTTGACAAATTGTCTTAGGGAGCTATCCATCCATACAGCAAGGAATAAGATCAGTTTCCTACATACAGACATCCAGTAACATTTGAGGTATCCTGGCAATTGTAAAACTCGCTTGGTTCTAACCCATTATCATGAAATGCATCTGGGATTTTTTGACAAGTTATATTGCTGATTAAACCTTGTCTGATATGTATATGACCTGTCTTTTCTACAATGAGCATGAAGAAAAAATATTTATCATTAGATTAATACATGAAAACATGCCATTATGACATCTCTTTGCCTTTAACATCTGTAAATCCAAGATAAAACATCAGGTAGATTTGACAAGACACAGGGATTTAAGAGCTGTGAAAGGCACGGATTTCGTATGTTACTTCTCTTGTATCGCTACACAGCCATTGGTATTGCTCTAGGACCAGTTTTTTATACACATGTGTTTGAGTCTGCATTTTAGGTACATTCATTCAGCCACTGTCTGTTAAGTTAATCTTTCCCACCATTGGCTTCTTGAATATAGTCTTGCCCCATCGTAGCCTTGAAAAACATTTCCTGTGATCCACATCTGATGACAGCAATATTACTAAAAGATTGAAGAAGCCTCATCCCACCTGTAGAGGTAGTTGAAGATATTTTGGCTAGAAAAGCATTATTTCAAGAGTTTACATCATACGTGTGCCTTATCTGTACCTATTTAGTACTGATATCAACTGAGTACAAAAATAATTCATAAAGAAGCTAGAGATTTCAGTTTGAGGATGTAGCATGGAATTCCGCATCTGAGCCCCAAGTTCCTGGACACAATGCTAAACTTACTGAGTAAATGTTGAGACTCTCAAAAAATAAAGTGGCCAATTGGCAGTACTGCTTGGAAAATGCACTTCTTAATGTCCTGATGTGCATTTCAGGAATAGTGTTTCCATAGCTCATATTTGTATAATGTCAATACTGTCCTCCCTGTAAGTTACCAAAATTATGATCTTTGAAAGCTTAAATGTTCTTATACATAATCTTTCTTTCCCTGCCTTCTGCTGACCTGAGACAATACATATTTTAAGAGGTTTTTAAACTGATCGTAAACTAAGTGATAGATAGCTACTAATCAAGCTATAAAAATAGGCACCTGACCAGCAGAAAGTAGTACCTAGGTCATCTTCTGCAGATTGTGTCTGAGTAAATTCGACAGGCCTGATACTTCAGATTTGCCATAGAGGAAAATTACCATCATTCGAGAAAAATGACTCCTTGCACCTAACATCTTACTGAAGTTAATGGTACAGTTTGTATCTATCAGGACTCTGTTTCACAGTACTGAAGTGTTCCACTAGTACTTCCAATAGGTCAGACAACACAGGCTACATATACTAATTTGATTATAGTAAGAAACCCCCCCAAAAAACCCAAAAGCATGCTACACAGGCAAAACAAAATAAGCGAATGGATTTTTTTCAATACTGTCTGCATCCTTTTGAGAAGGGGGTGTTCTGACAGCACTGCTGTTGTTTAAGATGACTATTTTTATATTCTCTACCTAAAAATGCCATTTCAGAAAATATTTTTTAAGAATAAATTTTTTATAGTATTTTATCTTAATTTTTCCAAAACCATTGAAACCAAATACAAAGTATTTTTAATGCATTTTGAGGTAGTGATGTCATCATTTGTCCAGGTAACAGGATATAGGAAAGTTGTACAGTGCTTCAGACTGGATTTAGCCCAGGTTGTTCTAATCCTCCTGAAGTATTTCATTTAATACATCTTTATAGATGAAACAAGGCTGAAGACCTGGCTGTCTGCATTCTAGTTTCAACCTCCAAGATCATTAACCCTGTTGCTTTCACCCTCCATTCTTTTCACTGTATTGTTATCTGCTGCATTGCTTCTGAAGAGCAAGAGGAAACTTCCTGACTTCCCTTCCATATCAGTTTTACTGACAGGACACATTGTACTTCAACTTTTATTTTTCTGTCCATAGAAAACAATTTTTTTTGTTTCAGTTGGCTTGCCCAGAAAATGCTTCAGAGTTAGGATTTTTTGGCCCCAATTTTTTTTTTTTTTTTTTTTTTTTTTTTTCCCTGTTAAACTACCCTCAATTTTGCTAGCCAACTAGATTTTTTTATCTTTGAAACACAATTGGGCCATCTCAACAGGATGTACTCTAGTTTTCCACTGCATTTCAAGGTATGTGTGTTTTGCTAGGTGTTTATGTGCATACGTGCATCCATGTATATGTGGAAGATAAAGAGAGCATTAGGGAACACGCAAGGAAAAGCTATTCTGATATACTCAAGATCTCTATCTAATTACATACCATTGCATTGGGACCAGTTTTTGTTTCCTCCAATAATTTAAAGTAATTAAGTGTTGAAAATCAGTAACAATGATCTCGAAAAAAGAAGTCTTAAATGACAGAAGTGCTCCAGCATGGCTCCCAGCTAGCTGTCATTATCAGATCATGTGCTCAATTGTTCTACCAGACTGCAGTTTCTCTATTATTTTTGTTTAGGGTTAGCTTGCAGAGAACAGCAAACATGAAAAGCTATCTAAAGAAAGACATCTATGCTTGGAAGGCCTTTTGTAATTGCTGGAATAGTAGGGATATACCTTGGTTTGGCTGGGCTTAATAGACCTCTCCTAATCATACTTTTGAGCTACAGTGAACTAGATAATGGTATTATCACCTTGGTGGACCCTTGATCTCTCTTCTGGATTACATTTGTAGTAAAGATGCCTTTTGCAGCATTTTTGGGAAGGGAATGTTTGCTAAAATTGTCACAGACTCACAGGCTTCTATAAAAATACATATTCAAGAGAGAAAGGCTCAGGTAATGGACAAAATTAAGCAGGATCATGGATATAATATGTAGCCTGTCTGTTTGGAACTGGTAGCCTTAGTTCTTTGTTTCTTTGTGCAACATACCAATACATCTTCCAAACGTGCAGTTAACAGCAATGCTTAGATTCTTTTCAATGAAAGTTTCAATTGAAGTTTCAATGACTGATGAACATTTATAAACTCAGGATCATTAAACCGTGAAAAACTTTTGTTCTGACAGAAATGTCTAGTGATAAAATGTTCAGTTACCCTGGTAAACTAGATTTTATCTTTATACTTCAGAAGAATACAGCAATGAATAAAAATAAGGGTGAATCACAGTATCTGCTGAAGAAGTAATGCCTAAAATTGGGTATTAGATCAAACTGCTTTTATTGCTAATGACTTCAAGCAGCTATAGCCTGAATACATTTAATAACATTTTCTGTATATCTTTTTAACATGCTTTTAATTAAACAAAAGTAGATTCTAATTACATCTGAAGATAGCAGACTGGGAAAAGGCAAGCAAGCTGTCCCAGCAAAGCAGTGATAATAGTAATTTGAAAGGGGAAAGGCTTACATATACTTCAGATCTTATTCCTTGTGCTTTATCAGCTTGCGGCTGCAGCTTTTCATGTTTTTTATGGTACTGGCTTGGATAGCAAGAATGCTTGCCATCCTTATACAGAAATCAGTGGAATGGCAACAAAAAATTGGGTCCAACACTCAAACATTTTTTTCATTGTTCACTTTCTTCCTTCAGAGTCATTTCTCTCTCTCATTTTTGAGATTAGTATCTCATTGATAATTAAAATAGTCTTGATTTGTCTGCTTCAAGCTCATTTTTATCTCCTGAAAGTACAGTTGCAGTGTTAATAACTTTCAAGGAATTACTCCTTACATAGTCTTGCTCTCCTTCTTTGCAACTTTTCTTGCATTACTGTATATTGAAGGCAATGTTATGAGGAATATATCTCAGAATCTCCAGATAATTTAACCTCTGTATAATTTTATTACTATATTTTTTTCATATTTCTTCCTCTTTTATTAAATAAAAAACTTTCATAGACTGAGTGAAAGCTACTTCAGTCATAACAAGAAGATGTTATTTGGAAAATCACTTTTGGTGAATATTGATATTACTACACTTCCTAGGCAGTAAGTTGTTGGAAATTTGTCCATTAATGGGATTGTAGCATCATTCCACTTATTCTGGTATCAATAGTATTGATTTCTCCTTTAGGGGATTTGTGTCTTCATCTTCCTTTTTCATATAATCTATATTTACAGTACAGTTCTTTTAGTTTGGTAAGAGGCCTACTTTTCTTCTGTATTTTCAAGCCTACTGTCTGTAAGCAATTAAAATAGTTATAATTGTTTAGGTCAGTTCAGAAACTCTATATGCATATATAAGAATAATAATTTTTAAAAGATGTTATCATATAAGAAGATATGTATTTAATTACCATGTTTAGTAAACTCTAATTTCATCATTAGCAAGGCTTTTGACACTGTCTCTCATAACATCCTCATAGGTAACCTCAGGATGTGTGGGTTTGATGAGTGGACAATGAGGTGGATGGAGAACTGGCTAAACAATAGAGCTCAGAGGATTGTGATCAGTAGCATAGAGTCTAGTTGGAGGCCTGTAGCTAGCGGTGTTCCCCAGGGTTCAGTACTGGGTCCAGTCTTCTTCAACATATTCATCAATGACCTTAATGAAGAGATGGAGTGTACCCTCAGCAAGTTTGCTGATGATAAAAAACTGGAAGGGTTGGCTGACACACTTGAAGGCTGTATTGCCATTCAGTGAGACCTAGACAGAATGGCGAGTTGGGCAGAGAAGAACCTAATGAAGTTCAAGAAGGGCAAGTGTAGAGTCCTGCAGCTGGGGAGAACTAACCCCATGCACCAGTAGAGGTTGACCTGCTGGAAACCAGCTCCATGGAGAAAGACCTGGGACAACAACTTAACCATGAGCCAGTAGTGTGCTCTTGTAGCCAAGAAGTCCAATGGTATCCTGCGATGCATTAAGAAGAGTGTCACCAGCAGGTTGAGGGAGGTTCTCCTTCCTGTCTACTCTGCCCTAATGAGGCCACATCTGGAGCATGGTGTCCAATTCTGGGCTCCCCAGTTCAAGAGAGACAGGGAACTACTAGAGAGAGTCCAATGGAGGGCTACAAAGCTCACTAGGGGACTGGAACACTTCCCTTATGAGGAAAGGCTGAGAGATGTGTGTCTGTTTAGTCTGGAGAAGAGAAGACTGCTAGGAGATCTTATCAATGTTTATAAATATCTAAAGGGTGGGTGTCAAGAGGATGGGGCCAGTCTCTTTTCAGTGGTGCCCAGAGATAGAACAAGGGGCAATGGACACAAACTATAACACAGGAAGATCCACCTAAACATAAGGAAACACTTTACTGTGAGGGTGACAGAGCACCTGGAACAGGCTGCCAAGAAAGGTTGTGAAGTCTCTCTCTTTGGAAACTTTCAAAACCCAACTGGACGCATTCCTGTGCAACCTGCTGTAGGTGAACCTGCTTTGGCAGGGGGGGTTGTACTAGAGGATTCCCAGACGTTCCTTCCAACCCCTACCATTCTCTGTTTCTGTGAATGCTTACAATGCTGATGAGATAACTAAATGAAAGCTGTTAATATTTATTCACATCTACATTTCCCAAGCTTTAGCCAAATATCTTTGCACAGCATCCATTGCAAAGGGATATTAACATTGCATAAGACATCAGAGCACTAATTTAATTTTTTTTAAAAAAATAAACCAGCAGCAAAATAATTATTGTGTGTTTACCAGTCCTAGCATCTAATCCACTCCAAAAAGATTGTGCAAATTAAATGGCTTCCATGTTCACATTCACTAAGGGAGGTGAAGCACATGTCACAGGGGATTCACCAAGGAAGTGGAGAAGCTGGCTAAGGTAGTCCTCTGATCAGCACTAACTAGTTAGATACATGTCCCTGCCAAATATAGCAGGAAAATCTTTATTCCTGTCAGGGTTTCCTCAGGGCATATGCATTCCCTACATATTCCCAATGCTTAACTGCTTAAAAATAGAGCTGCTCAGGAATTTACATAAAATTTATTTTTTGAGAAAATACTGATGTATTGAAACTAAGATTTTGAGGAACACACAAAGATGACATTTTGTGCTAGCTTACGGCAGAGAGATGAAAAATGTCTGGGAAAATACCATCCCATCATATGGAAAATACAGGTGCGAAGTGATTCTTCTTCTAGCAGTTTAACACATCCCAGGCAGCTGCTTGGAGAGTAAAATTTTTGGATAATCTGTTTTTTTCACTTAAAGTGTTAGCTTATTTCACTTTCAGCTCTACTTGAAAGTCATCTACAAATTGTGATCTTTTTCTGCTTACCCAGGAATCGAGTGATGGATATTTAAACAGTTGCCTCTTCAGTGAAATTGTGATGCCATTCATAGTGTGGGGTTTTTTTTTGTTTTATATGAGAAATCTGTAAAATTAAGAGTGAAATGTCAATGTCTACATCAGTGCTCTCTGCATCACAGAAATGCTGCCCTAAGGATTATTTTGGGAAAGTATGCCTCACTTGACTATATTAAGATTCAATAAACATTGTTTGATCACTGCAGATTTGTGAAATAGATTTGCTTTATTGATTATGTATTGGAAGATTTGCTGTACACTACCATCTGTATATCTCTTTAAGCATTCCTACTCTCCGTAGCTCTCCTCTACAAAATCTGATTTTGGATTACTTCTCCCCAGATGTATAACCTTGTACTTCTGTAAGCTGAATCATCTTTTTTTTTTTTTTTTTTCCCCGACTGTATTTCTACCATCACTTGTTAAATTGGTCCCACTGCTTCTCTCAGAAATAGATAGTTTCTTTACACGCTGTCTTTTCAGAATGGAACATTTGAATAAAGGACATGCAAAAGTGAGTAGTGATTTTGTGATGATATAGTAAAATGTGTCTGTTAGAAGCTTATAAAAATATTTTGAAGTGGTAAACCTACTTGTTGAGAATGAATGATCACAAATTAAAATAATATTTTAGAGCTTTTTAATTGGTCTCCTTGCAACAGAGAACAATAAATACATTTGTTACCTTGTTTTATCAACAATACAGACTGTGTAAATTTTCTGCAATTTGTAAAACAGACACTTTTCAGGTAGTTAATAATATTGAGATTGTATTCCTCTTATACAGGCATATGGCGTCGCCAATTAATTAGTCATAAATGACAAAATGCAAGATCGTACATTCAGAACAAAGACAACTAATTACATTTTGAACAGAGGTACCAAATTGTTATTGTAGGTCTGCCTATTGTTAGCATAAACCTTGGACCTCATACCTTGATTGTGTTATTTAGTTGAACAGCAGAGATGCTATGGCAAGAAGGCTTCTGTGTATTTCATAACCCTGGACAGGGACAAATAAGCCACATAGGTAGCACAGGCTCACATCTTTGGGTGGCCAATATGTGGTAATTACATCTTCCAGCCACATAAAAACCTGTAGTTCATAAAAGCAGACAGGCTGGCCTCCTCAGGCCTAGTGGTTGGAAGCATACCTTGAGATGACTTAACGTATACTTTAGAATGTACAGATCTTTTGGCTTCTTTATACAGCATAGGTAAGACCTACTGGAACATTAAAAGTTGCTGCGTTCTGTTGCCTCTGGAAGAAAGTAGAATGCTTTATTATAGAGGTGGAAAAATAGTCTGTGACATACAGCTTACATAGCTAGTATAATTTGGGGTAATGAAGTAAACTGATTTGCGACTTTATTATAAATCCAGAGCTAAACATGGAAAAAAGATACAAGAGTGTTGAGCTTCCTGCTGAAGTACTAACAGCCCACTGTGGGTAGCCAAATGCAACCATGAAAAAGACATACATTCTTAGCAGTGGGATTAACAGAATTAACCATTTACAGGCATTACTATTTATGATAAGCTGTAAAATAAAATTCTGTTATATGGTCTTTATTCATTCTGGAGCCATTCTGAAAAAAGTGTGTTCACAGAATGAGACTGGATGCTCCAGGTAATCTCTCCTGAATGAGGAATTTGTGTAGCTGTGAACACCCCCTTTCAGAGCTGATCAGTAACAGAATGCATTTTCTCCAATATCTGCAATATTATCACAATAGTTTCAGTTCTTTCTACCTACTGGCTTAGTAATCAAACAATATTCTGTGGCACTTCATCTTCAGGTATTTAGAAGTGTTATACAAATGGTCAGACACATTCTTTTGTTGTTGTTGTTTGCTTTTGTGTTTTAATGAAGTATCAGGTAGCAGGAGGTGGTCATGAGGATTTAGAAAAAGTGGCCTTGTGACACTATATTGGTGGACAATCTTTTTTCATAAACATCAGTGTGTTTTGTATGTATACCTACAGGCTAGATACCAGACAGAACTGGAAAGAAGTTTACCAGGACAAGCTTGAGAAGTGAGCCTGTGTGAACCTCATGAAGGTTCAACAAGGTCAAGTACAAGGTCTTGCACCTGGGTCGAGGTAATTCCCAATCCTGGTATCAATACAGGCTGGGAAATGGTGGGATTCAGAGTAGCAATGCAGAGAAGGACTTGGCAGTACTCATGAATGAAAAGCTGGACATAAACTGGCATTGTGCGCTTGCAGCCCAGAAGGACAACTGAATGCTGGGCTGCATCAAAAGAAGAATGGCCAGCAGGTTGAGGGAGGTGATTTTGCCCCTCTGCCCTCATGAGAGCCCACTCAGAGTATTGTGTCCAGTTCTGGAATCTTCAGCATATGAAAGACATGGACCTGTTGGAGTGGGTCCAGAGGAGGGCCACAAAAATGATTAGAGGGCTGGAACACCTTTCCTATGTGTTGAAAAGGCTGAGAGAGTTGGGGATGTTCAGCCTAGAGAAGCGAAGGCTGTGGGGAGACTTTATTGCAGCCTTTCAGTACTTAAAGGGGGCTTATAATAAAGATGGTGACATTCTTTTTGTAGGGCCTGTTGTGACAAGACAAAGGGCAATGGTTTTAAACTAAAAGAGGGTACATTTAAAATAGATAAAAGGAAGAAATTTTTTACAATGAAGGTGATAAAACACTGGACCAGGTTTCCCAGAGATGGAGATGTAGATGCCCCATCCCTGGGAACATTTAATATCAGATTGGACAGGGCTTTGACCAACCTGATCTAGTTGAAGATGTCCCTGCTCATTAAGGGGGTTTGGACTAGATGACCTTTAAAAGTCCCTTCCAACAGATACTGTTCCATGATTCTATAATATTTAAAGTCACTTGTTTTTCCTTTCCACTCCATATAGTAAGTCACACTTTTATTCAGACAGCAGAAAAATTGTAAAAGGCATTCCACAGCTCCACAGCAAATAAACATTTCAGCAAGAACTTAATCATGGCTTACCAAGGAAATTTTCTGTTCAGAGTTATGGAAAAATCTCAATGTCAAATAATGATTAATACACTTCACAGAAATACAAGGAGATTTCAGTCAGATTTAGAATAGATATGTCAAGGTGAGATTGGACAGGGCTCTGATCTAGTTAAAGATGTCCCTGCTCACTGAAAGGGGGGTGGACTAGATGATCTTTGAAAGTCTATTCCAACCCAAACCATTCTGTGAGTCTATTACTCTAAGTTTTCCCTTAGGTTTACTATGCCTTTGAAGAGGTATTACTTTAATTCCAAAATGGTCAGAAATACTTTAGCAATTTTGATGTATTTTTTTTTCTGAAATGAAGCATTCACCTTTCCACCAAGAGGTTTCCTGTTCACTGATCAATCATTAATGCCTTCTCCATTCTGTTGCTTGTTTATACATTTGCAGTGTTTAAAAAATAACACTTTAACATGCAAAGTATTTCTCACTTTCTTCATAGAAGTTATAAATAAAAAGAAATTGCCTGGATTTCAAGTTAAACGATGCTCCATGTACTGGGTCTGGCTGACTTGGACTTTATTTTTCCCATAGCAGCCCTCATGGTGCAGTGCCTTGTGTTGGGAGCTAGAAAGGTGTTGATAGCACTGTGGCTGCTGCTGAGCAGTGCTCGCTCAGCACCAAGGCTCTTTCCAACATTTCCCCCCCCAGTTGGATGCGATGGGTAGAATCTTAGGAGGGGACACAGCTAGGATGGCTGACCCAAACTGACCAGGGACATATTCCATACTATGGAATTCCATATATGGAATACTAAAGCTGGGGAAAAGGAGGAGAAAAGGGGGTATCTATTGTTCTCCACAGCAACCACTATGTGTATTGGAGCCCTGCTTCCCGGGAAGGGGCCAGACCCTTCCTGGGAAATAAAGAATAAATCTTTGTTTTCTTCGCTTCTGTGCTCAGCCTTTTCTTAGTTTTGCTTTGTTTCCATTACACTGCCTTTAGCTTGATCCACTAGGTTTTTTTCCATCTTAGTTTCTTCCCTTGCCCTGCTGGGGGGGGGGGGGATAGAGAGGCTTGGTGGGCACCTGGTGCCCAGCTAAGGTTAACCCACCATAGTAAAGTAAAGTAGAAGTAAAATTTATAGTTCTTCAGCCACATAGGAATAAGTATCAAGCATACTTTCAAGGATTTAATGCCTTTACAGTCAAGATCCCAGATATTGAATTCCAGCTATCTAATTCACAATATCATTTTCTTTGCCCTTATATTTACTTTCACTGTGGAGGTAAAAAAAAAAAATTGTTTGCTTATACTTTCAATTTTTCCATTCCAGTACTAACACTAGAACTCCTAAAGCTATATTGTATATGTGCCATTATTTTTAAGATGTAATTTCTAAAATATTTGTCTGTAATATGCATACTTAATGACCTGTCTAACCACTATGTGTTGGTGCTGTAGCAAACTTCTGTCATTTCTTATCTAAGCATTTATTCTTTAAGTCATATGTAGTGCTGTCAACTTAGTTAATCAATGCTATAGCTATATGAAAAAAAAAGAAAAGTCTATCCTCTTTTTCATAGTTTTTGCTCTGTTGTTACGTATTTTTATTGGTCACTCTAAAAATACAAATTATTCCTTTCCTGGAATAATATTATTTAGCAGCTAAATATTATATGGAATATATCCTTCCAATTGAAAATGTAATTTATCCAAGGTCATGAATAAATACCTAGATAATGTAGATGATAAAGGATCACTTCTTTTGGTTTCTGGAAAAAAAACCAATAAAAGATTGGGTGGATTGGAACAAATATCACATCTCAATGTAAATATAATATTTAACATATGTTATTTTAATACAATAGCTATTTTAATGTAAGGTATTTGAAACAAAATGTACTGCAAAACAAATTATATATGTATTTTCTAAGTCTCCATATGGCTCTACTTCAATATATGCTTTCATAATAAGGAGAACTAGCAAGCAGGAAATAGTCCGAAGAATATTTATCACTATAAACTGTTCACAATAAGCAATGTAGTGAAGAATTTTCTTCTCTCTATTTAGAAATTGTTTATCAAAAATATTAATTCAAAAGCATATTCATTATTCATAACTGACAACAAACTCTTTATGCTAACTCATTTCAGTCTACTGATGGTTACATTGTGTTTCAAAATGCCTAATGTTCTCAAGCCACAAAGTAATAGGGTGAGCCATAACCTTTTCTAGGTGTGTGCGTTAGTGTTGTAGCCTTGACTTACACAAATTATCTTGGGATTACGAGGCTATTTATTTACCAGCAGTGAAAGTACTTACTTGCATTACAGACAATTATTTCTGCTCCCTGCTCTGATCACAATATAATTTATAAACGGGAAAGACATCAAACTTTAAAATGTTTACACTAAGTCTTCTGTCAAGGATCTCTGAAGACATATTTTCAAAAGTGATTATGAAACTTTCTCGCAGACCATATTCTAACAGATAGAAAACAGCTCAGATAGAAGTATTTGTGGAAACTAGTAACATTTGTTATAAATAATGTCAGAATAATTCTTTTGTTTGAAATCCAGCACATATTTGCAGATCCATTTTGTAAAAGTCTTTAAGTTTTGACGGTCATTTATCATAACAGCATTCCCACAACTATTAACAGGAGTTGTTCTGTGTTCTTAATATCACCACAATGTTTGTAAAGACCTTTGTCTTCCCTGCAAGAATTTATGCTGCTAGAACATGACCTTGGGAATAAAACTAACTAACATGAAGTTGATCAAAACTTTTAAAGTGTAGAAAAGGACAAAGCTGAATTTACAATGTTATCAACTAGTGATGATTTACACAATAAGAATGCTAAAATGTGGAATATATATCTTACTGATTTTTATTATTACGCAAAACCAGAAGAGTAAAACACATAACCTCAAATAAAAATGAACTAATCTATGCTTCGGATAGCATTCTATTAAAATATTTCTCTCAGCTCAAGAGGACTTATTCTCTAAATACTTGACATAATAGCATTAGTGCCAGAACACTGTAACTGAGCATGAACAAAGAAAAAGATTGAGAGATGTTCACCAGATGTTTTGCTTAATTATGATTTTCCTTTTTTTTTCTTTTTCTTGCTAAAATGGCACTGAAACAAAAAGAACAGAAAAAAAGAGATGGAAATCCCCATTTATCCCTCAAATATATGGAGGGTGACACAATGAGGGAAGCTAAATTCTGCAGCAGACAGTAAAAGAAGCATAAAAGGAGAGGGTACCCTGGCATAGGAGGCTTAGCGGAGTTAGCTTGATCACTAGTAGAACAGATTTGAAAGATAGAGACTGCTATCTTAAAATTGAAACACACCAATGTGTTGCTGTTTGATTTACAGAAAGAAAAGTTGTTTTTTTCCTCTTTTAAAAGTCGATATTATATTTCTTCTCATTTTCTACTTGCCTTCATTTATATTTATATTGAAATATTTCTAATTTTTGAGACATACGTTTTTGTCTCCCCTGAAAGATATAAATTTTGTAAGGTACATCGTTTCTTTTTCTGTTTTGATGCAATCAATCAACAAAACAGAGTCCTCTAAAAATGAAATTACAGTGTAAAAAATTAAGCTCAATTTACTTGCAACAACTGGTCAGACTTTTACAAATACTTCTTCCAAAACACCTTAGAAGTTACCAGTCTGTGTGGAAACTTAATGGCTGCCAAATGGGAGAAAGTAACTATAGGCATATTCTTCATTTAGTACAAATTCAAGTGGTACAAGCATTATGAGCATTTTGATTCAAAATATCAATTCAGGAAATGACCTTGTCTCTAGTGACCTCTTCTCTCAAATTAGTCTGTTTCAGACATGCATCTGGGGAGTTCCTGGGCCACTCAGGGACTTCATGACTAATTGCTCTAGCTACGTACACAGGCAAAACTCTGATACCCCAGCTCACCACATTTATAACTCTAGATTTTCATCCTTTTAGCACAATTATTACTTAAATTTGGTAGATCCTTCCAAGGTAGCAAACAAGAGAAATATTTTTTCATTAACTACATGGGCGCATTTTTCTTTCCAAACTTAAAAAAAAAAACCAAAAAAACCCCAACTAAACAAAAAAACCCACTTCTGGCACAGAAGCTGCGAACACATCTTTTTTTTTTTTTTTCAACAGCAAATACAGAGAATATGTCTGTCTTGTTACATTTCTATTTTGTTAACAACTAAAAGGCATGGTTTGTGATGAAATAATTTATCTTGTTTTAAAATAATAGAAAGCAGAAAGCTTCAAAGTGGTGGTGGGGTTTAGTCGGTTTGGGAGGGGGGAGATTTTTTTAAGTACTATAAAAATAATAACAAAACTATGATTTTGTTGGAATGCTGTATTCTACATCTGGAAAGATTCAGTTACAAGTGACAACATTAAAGGGACTATGGACTATTACTTTAATATCAAAAGAGGTTATAATTTCCAGTCCCTGAAGACCACTTCCATGGATTTAAGCCCCTTCCAGTAAGGGTGCTGACTAGTAAATATCACCACAAATATATAAATATGTTCAGTTTAATAATTCTTCCCTTCTTTTTCAAAGAGCACTATTTCCAAATATGTGAGAATAAGCTTGAACACATTAATAAAAGGAAAGAAACTTTAAAATTTTTTTTAGGTTTCAAAAGTAATAAAAAAAAGGAGTTAATTTTCTTAAAATGTGGTAAAATCTGCAAGTAAAAATACAGCTGTAGATCTCTTAGTCATTGTTGGTCGTAAGTTATTGCATTGATATTTGGCATCTTTTTACAACTAATACAGGTGAAGACACCATATGGAATTGCTTCATAACTGTTTTGCTTAGTCTCTGTGAAATAAGCTATCTGTTGTTCTGACTGGCACTGGACCTTTCCCAGATTCAGAGCAATCAAGAATCACTAACCCAAGGAGTCATCATAAATGGAGAGCCTTAAGAAAAAGAGGGAGAAGGAGGGGATCAGAAACCTGGGTGAATTACGTGGAAAAATGTGAGCTATATGTAGCTTGGTGTAGACCAGTAAGAGTGAAAGGGGTCCTGAAGTACCCAAACACCAAAAAAGTGAGGTGAGGTGTGCTTGTAGTTTTACTGGAACTGCAATATCCAAAATCAAGAACCTGTCAGTCTGAGCACCAATAAGCTCTGGGTATGCTCATTGACTTGAAATACTGGAACTCTAAGGCTCTTCTCTATCAATGTCAGGTATGCTTTCTATCCTGTGGAGACTTTCTCATGCAAGTCTATAATATTTCTTGTGGAGTGTGAACTAAATCCTCCTGATAAAGGGAAGTGTTCCATGGCTTCTAGTTGAAAAGTTTCAGATTATTTTTAATGTGTTATGCTCTATGTGAATGACTATGACCACTGGGTATGTGATGGGTACATCCATAAGTAACCCAAGCTTAGATTTCACAATGCAGCAAGCACTGGCTCCTTGCTACCTGCCTTCATTTCTTGGTCTTTCAAGAGTTTCTGAGAATCAGCCTCATAATCTTAGTGTGTATTTTAATTTTTGTATTTGTTGTAATACTTGCAATTGATAATTTGCATAATTTTGTAAATACCAAGAGACAAAACAATATATGTTGTGACAAGCAGTGTAAAAAGTTAGAGTAACAGTTGGTTCTGGTTACAAAGATCATTAACTATAAATGGTGAGAGAAGTCCATCTGCTAAAAATTTTCTGTAGGTGTCATAAAAAGGATTCATCTTTCCTCACCATGGGGAACTGCATAAACTCTAAAAGCTGCATAAAATTTTCCTAGGGTTAAATAATATACCAACAATTTAAGGAAAATGAAGAGAGCCATTGTGCTTTGATTGCTGTAGGACAAATACTTAATCAAAGCATTCATGTGTCAAGTTGACCTTAGAGGTTAATATGCAATAATTTCTAGGTTTCAAATAAAAATTAGAATAAATATATTAGGGTACATAAGATACTAGGAACTCTGAAACCTACCTATTTTCTCTCTTATCTCCCTGAACAATCCCTGCATGGATACATAAACCTTTAAAAATGGAGCTTAATGCTAAACAGAGGAAGAAATTCAAAGTTCAAATTCTGCAAAGAACAGTGTTTTTTACTTCCAGTGAGCTGCCAACTAATACAATGTATGACATGCATCCTGAAAGTTAACCTTCTGCATAAATCAGAAGCAAATTGGCAGACTATTAAAGCAGAAAGTGTTTTATGATTAAAAGTCCATTTGATTTTAAGACAAATTATTTTTGTCAAGCAATTATAGCCATTGAAAAGGGGAGTTGTATCAGGTACTTTCTCATACAGTTTTGCTTCGTCAGAGAAATATTTTAATTATTTTTTTATTTATAGTGCTCCTCACGGATGCTACATAAATGGCTGACCAATGAGCCACAATTTGTTAAATTTGAAAGCTGTTTGTAAAAATTTTAGCCAAGCAGTTTGGGAAGTGCAGTGCATTGTTTTCATATGTGTCAAGGAATTGTTCTGATTAAAATAAAAAAAACTTGTTTTGAAGAAAATAAGGTATTTTTTTAAAATGGCTTGAAATACTTGTTTCTCTTGATATTAAAGTATACTAAAAGTAAAACTGCTTATTTTTATTTTAACAATGTTCATACAAGCACATGTAGAAATATATGAGAGGGGGGAGATAATTTTATGGTTTTGTTCCAAATTAAGCCAGTTCTGAAATTCTAAAATCCTTTCAGAAATAGGATTATAGAATCCTAGACTGGTCTGGGTTGGAAGGGATCCCCTAGTTTCAACACCCCTGCTGTGGGCAGGGACACTTTGCTCAAAGTCCCATCCAGCCTGGGCTTGAATACTTCTAGGAAGGGAAATCCACATCCTCTCCACACAGCTACATCCACAGCCTCTGAGCCACCTGTTCCAGTATCTCACTCACCTTAAAGCAAATAATTTTTCCTTAATACCTAGTCTAAATCTACTCTCAGTCTGAAACTGTTATCTTAGCCTGTCCTCATAGGAGAGGTATTACAGCCCTCTGATCATCTTTGTGGCCCTCCTCTGGACCTGATTGAGAAGGTCCATGTCTACCTTATGCTGGGGGCCACAGGGCTGGACACAGTACTCCAGGCGGGATCTCACAAGAGTGGAGTTGAAAGCAAGAATCACCTCCCTCGACCTGCAGGCCACACTTCTTTTGATGTAACTCAGAATGCGATTGGCTTTCTGGGCTGTGAGTGTGTATTGCTGGCTCATTTGGCTCTTCATCCACCAATAACCCCAAGTCCTTTGCAGGGCTGCTCTCAGCTACTCAGGATATGTACGTTGTGATGGTCACAGCTCTGAAGTAAGCTGGAGAGGTTACAGGCCAAAGTTGATGTGACTTGAAAGGGTCTGCCTGCAATGTTATGTGACAAAAATGTTCATGTGGTGGGGCTGCAGTCATGCTTTCTAGAGCTTCCAGTCTAAATCAGCTCTACCTGCTCTGGTGAGCTGAGTCGTCAACTGAGAAAGTTGTTAATACCCTGTGAGCTGGGGCTGTGTACAGTGGGGAAGAAGCTAAAGTCTTTTCTGCATCTAAGTATACAACCTGATCTATCTTCTCACAGTTTTAATAACTGTTCTTTTGCATACTCCAAAATCAACCTCTTACACTTGCACTTGTGTGGGATTTTCAACTGTTGTATTTAATTTCTGAAGAAAGAATTGGCATCAGATGATAATAAATTTAAGTGTCTGTAACTATTAAAATAACAGAAATAGAACACCACTAAATTCAAAACAGCTAAAAATTATGATGAAATTACACTTTCCTAACAATAAAATTCAGAACAGCTAATTAATCAAAATAACTGAATACAATTTTTAAAATATGCAAAAAGTTACAGGTAGGTCATAAACCTCTAGGATCTGAATGAAGGTTTTCTCAGCTTCGCCTAAACCAAAAATGCAATTCAGCCCTGCTAGGACATTTTAAATGACTTTTAGGAGAGTATAGCATAAGAAAAGAATAGATCTCTTTTGAATTCACAGTTAACATGACTTCAGAAAAGTTGAGTTTTGCTGATAACTTTAAGTAGTACAGCATTTTCACTGTCTCATGTATTCAGTGTATATAACTCCTTCTTCAGACTATTTTAATCTTTTCTCTCCCCCAAACAGCCCCTTCTTCAGAGACGGGCCTGGTGCAATGTCCTATGAGGTCATCAGAAGTCCACTAACTTAATTGAATTTTCCATCCCATTAGGAGCTTTATCTTCGCTCAGTGATGTGCCATTCAACAGATTCCTCCTCCTGAGACCCATTAGTACAACTGTTTCTCGTGTTTCTTTTTAATGCTCTCTAGAACTTAATCTTCTAATATTTATCTACTATTCTCTCTTATCACTGCTTGCAAAAGGATACTAATGTTGATATCCTGGCTATCATCCGCCACCAAAATTGTTAGAATTATTTTAATCTATCCTGCTCAAAATTACCTTCTAATTTATATCACTCAGAAAACAGGGAAGCTGATAAAGCCTCATGACAATCATAGTACAGTTTAACCTGTAAAGAAGAAAATCATTGCTAACTTTGCTGCTTGACCTTGCAAGTAGTAATGATACAAAATATTAATAATCATTTTGTCATTTGTCCTATATCGTCAACAGCAATTACACAGCTTTTCTGTCTATGCCTTGCTTATTTTCACTGGAACCGTATTAAAACAGACATTTTTGAAGAAAAAATTCATTTCAACATTTAGTTCTTCTGTTATGACATCTTTCTGTGGCAGATGCGCTGAGCTTTTTGATTTCAGGTACCATCACAGGGTGGCTACATCCACCACAGCCCCTTTCCCACTTGGTGATGGGACCCTCAGGCAGATAGGTACTATTTGCCCACATATGGGTATGGTCCATGAAAGATGTCAGTCATGGATAGGCTGCTGCTACCGTTAGATCTGCTGTCATTCCCCACTGGCTTCGGAACCACCTCTGAGAAGGAGAATTTCAAGAGCAGGCACAACAGGTCACAAACAGCCTGTGATTTCTGATTGAAAGCTTTTTATGTAGTACATGGAGGAAGTGCAGCAACAAATTAACCCATTCTCCAAGAAATCATTCATTGTCATCTTTCTCAAATGAAATGATGAATCCTTAGGAGAAACAGTCCATAAAGGCTTAGATATCCTGGATAAACACTAATGAGCGTTATCTGAGCTACACTTGCTAACTGTGTGCGTGTTAGGTGGCACACAAATTTGCAAGTAAAATCTAACTACTTGTATGTTATTCATTCATATGCAAGTCAGTACTTTTCTTCTCATTTTTGCTCAGAGCCAATCCCTACAGATGTGCAGCAGCTCAGCTGACCCAAGATCATTCAGCTTTGTGCCAGAGTCCTCAAACAGAATAATACAAAGTGGGGGGGAAAATGAGATAATCAGTCTCCCAAAATCACAGTTTTTTAGTGTGTATTAGCAAGCTCCTACAAAGCCCCACCAGCTTCAGTGATGTTCTGAGAAGATATAGCCTTCTATCCTAGAACAGGTTTTTGGAACAGAAAATTTATTTTGATTACAGTTCAGTTGTTTTAAGTCAGCATTTTTTTTTTTTTTTTTTTTGTGGTGTTGCATATGTGGTCGAAAGATTAAATGCTCTAAGTCTCCTATGCATATTTGAAGGGATATATGAATAAATTTTGTGTCACTTAAGTCTCTTTCATATGTTTTCTTTCTAAGAATAAGCTCTAAACTAGCAAATGACCTTTTATTGATTTATGCTGGAACTGCATCCTTTCTTTCAGCTGAGTGCAATATGGCAAAGCAGAAGTTTAGCTTATAGAAGGAAAACACAAAGGAATTCATTTAATTCACCAAGGTCATAAGCTCACTATACCTGGCTGCACAGTGCATATTTTTCCCAAAGCTAATTGGGGTTAGAGCTAGGCTAGTGTTTACACATCCTCTTAATAACAGGTAAAGAAGCATTTCAAGCTGGGAATCATGCCTTTACACCTACTCTTGTGTAGTGTTTTTCCTGCCAATGCCTCCACTCATCTCCTAGACTGGCATGGTACCTTCTCAAAAATTCAGGACTTGCTGGAAAACATAGTTTCCAGTCAATTATGTGTTTACAAAAGCAATCTGCCAAGTCATTCTAAAGAGCTTAGCTCTGAGTGTGAAATGGGAACAGACATACTGTGACCCTTTTGAGCTGCAAACCTTACTATTTCTTTTTAAATTGCCACTTTGAATACCTTAAGAAAGGTTAATATAAATGTCAGGGGAATACATAACTGTAATAAAGATAGATTATGTTCTTGATCAGTAGAATGCCAATGAACAGATTTTAAAAGTTACTGCTATTTGTAAGAAAAAGTGTTTGTCATTGTCGTGGCAAGGCTTAATCAGAAACTAACATGATTTAAATGGGTGATCAGATGTACCAGCCCAAGGATTGAATTTGTTAAAAAGAAATAATATATAGATTTATTTTTTTTTGTGCAAGTCAGTTTCAGTCAGGTTTAAAGGTGAGAATGAAAGAATTTAATATAGCACTGTTCAGAGTTATTAATTAGCCCCCTTACAGATTACTTCATAATGGGAATGGTAAATCATCATCATATGTGGTGATCTAGTTTTTAGAACATTTTGATAAGTGTTACAAAAGAGAAGACCTACTGGGATATTACATAAGTGACTATAGTCTTTGCAACCAGATTCAATATGTATGTGAATTAAGGATCATATAAAACACACGGGAGGAAACAGACTGCAGCTGAGGTTTGGTCTGTTATACTGGTGCAGCTGAACAAAAATTTGTGATGGTTTTGGTCAGAAAGCAGCTTAGGAAGAAAGTTGTAGAAAATGTTTGTGGGTTTTTAATATGAAGACACATTTCCTTCTATTAATTAAATCAGTCTTTATGCAGCTCTTTAATGTTTGATTATCGACTAACAAATCTGTAGTGGCAATTCTGCTTCCTTGCATGAAAATAATTTTTTTCATTGAAAGGACTCTTTTTTTCCTGCTAAGACGAACCCTGTTATTTGCTGAGCTTTATGGACTAGGTTTTAGTAGTATGCTCCAGAAAGGCTAAAGGTGAGAGGCAGGGTGAGTCATCCTGCCATCTCTTCTGCATTTCTGAGTTAAAGCACAAATTCTTGCTTCTGGTACTAAAAATGTCCTAGAAGTTTCCAATGATGTGGTTATAGTTAATGAAACAAAGTACGTTTGTCATTTTTTCTGTTTAATCTTGCATCCATAACACTGAACCTTCTACGATACAAGGGCCAGTTTCTTGCCCTACCTTTTTCATCACCTTTTTTTTGTTTTTCAGTGAAATATTTTAATACCTAAATATCAAAGACTTAGATACCAAATTGTGGGAGTCCACAGCTGGTCTGAGGACTCAGGGATGGACCTTAGCTTTGAGCAAATAATGATGTTTCCCTGAAAGAGCCTGGGAAGCCCTGAGGCTGAAGAGTCGCAGGGAGTGAAGGAGATAAGAGGCCTAATGAGCAAACTCCACAGAACAGCAACCCGGCAAGAAGTCAGTGGGGGAGCACCAGCCAATTAGCATGTGTAGGGAGAATAGACTGAGCTATCCTACAAAAACGAGAGCTTGAAGAATATGTGCTACCAATTAGAAATTGTTGCTAGGTAAAAGATATGCACAATGTAACCTATAGCGGAATAGCTTGTACTGCATGATATTCCAAAGAGATTATAAAAGAGTGATGTTTTACTAAATAAACGGCTTTCACTTGATCACATTGATCATGGCGTGATTGACCTGAGCTCCTGCACCAAATGATGCCCAAATCCAGCACTATAATGTTGAAAATCCCTGCTTGTCTGCTATGAAATGCATGTGTCCTTTTTTTGAAGTTAAAGGTAATTCAGAGCTGTGATTTTGCATACACTTAAAGCCATCATTTAAAATTATCATGCAAGACTAAGTGACTAGTGATTAGCTAGGCCTGAGTTCTATTTCAGGTCTAAAAGGGGAATATACCATCAAGTCATATAAGAGCTTGATTTTGTATACCTGCCTGGTTTTCCTTGCTGTGGCTTATCTTAATTTAGGAACATGATGGTTGAGATGCTCACTCACAAACAGATGTAGCTCTGGCTTCTTCCTTTGTTGTTTTCAACCTTTTTGCAAGAGCATGCCTTACACACCAAGGTGAACAAACAGTCTGCTAAGATGAAGGTATTTTCTTCCTTATGAAGACAGTCTCCATTCCCTTCATGTCTTAAAAACTGGGTTTTCAAAAAACAAAATAATAAAAGAGCAGAAAATTTAAAATTATTTCACCTAATAATGAGTTTTGAGTTATTTTTTAACATAGCTGTCTTTACAAAATTATAACATACTTATAGATACAAATGCCATCGTATATTATTCTATCTAAAATTAAAACTTACTGCCCAAGCTATACTCAGAGCCACAATTGGAAAGCTATAACTTGTGAGAAGCTAATATTGCACAGCTAGAAGCAAAGCAAGAACTGGAAATATTCCTCTGAAAAATGGCAACTACAAGAGATAGAATAGCCTTTTAGGAAGCTCACTGGTCTGTTGTAAAATGAGAGTTCTGTATTGCTTCAGTGTACTCTCCATTATTTGGGACTCCTTCAGAAAAATCCTTTTAAATCTTTCAACCACAGAGACCAAATGACTGTCCTCAGATATACATTTTCAGCTGACCAAGAGAAGGAATGGAATTCTTAGGGCTTCTTTTTTACTTCTAACTCTTCCGGACCATAAGAGGTGAAATTTTTGATGTTGTTATTTATCAATTTGATTATAGTATTATTTGTAGTAAACAGATGGGGAACTGAGTTGCCCTGAGGTTTAGTGGTTTATCCAAGGTTACACAACCTTATGCTAGTAAAAGATGAAAATTTTCAAAGTACATTTTTTATTTCTTCTTCAATAACTGCTAAATATATTCAAAGGTTCTTGTAAGACAGCTTTGTTTTATAAAGGGGCCTGATCACTTCATAAGATCTTGTAAACTTAGAAAAGCATTTGACAGTGGTCTTGGAAATTGGATGATATAGATTGATAACCCATTTCAAGCAGCCTACACAGGAGACAGAATAGCAGATTTAGTATGCTAGTAAAACAGCATAAGCAAAAGCAGTACAGCTCTGTGGAACTTATGAAAGCCTGTATGAGGAAGTAATTTCTCTACTTCTATATAAACCCCAAAAATTCCATAGTAAATTGTTCTGTAGGAAGCTCACACCTGTAAGAGTGGGATCATCAGAGCTTTGCCATAATGTCTATGAAAAGTATATTTTTGAGACTGCTTGTCATACCTCGGAAAGAATTAGTACAAATATAAACAAATACACACAGCGGAACACAGCTAGAGAGCAGCAGCTCAGTGCCAAAATATACTGCACCTTTCAGAATAACCTTCTGAACAAAATCATCAAATGTTAAAACCTCTGGCTAATAAAAGACAACCCAGATGCACAGATGAGGATTTGTCTTCACAGTATTTTCTTCTGGGATGGAAATTATTTTAAGACTAAGGTAGGTGCAAGAAGGAAATGTGTGAAAGGTGAGGAGACAGATTTTATGGGATTTATACCTATCAGTGCACTGATGACAAGAGCCTGGTTACCTATTTCTGGACTGGGATGGGCAGAACAAGTGGGGGCAATTCCTCTTCTTGGGCTGGGTGCACTAGAAGGCACTCAAGGAGTGTGGACATGTAGAGGTGTAATTAGGACATGCAGCAGTGTAATTAGGAGTGAAATCTTGTTCTTTATACAGTTCCTTTTTTTCCCTTTTTTTTTTTTTTTCTTTCTGCATACTTCACTCTTTAGTACTGCAAGTTTTTTTTTTCATGTAGATTTTGAGATATATGCATAACTTAACAGAGTAAAGCCATGCTTTTGTGGATAAGCTAATGGCTGGCCATGGCTCCATTTAGCTGAGGAATAATTATATATCATCATTTCTTATTGGTATGACCCTAAACTTTATTAAGTTCTTCTGTGGCTGTCTTTTCCAGTTAGATAAATTCTCTTGTATGGTCTTCTGCCTCCATTCTGTTTGATTTTCACATGTGCCTCATATTCTGCTTGCAGATCTATTTGCAAGGTATTTCAAATATTAGGAAGATTTTGGTTTTAATGATTTCTTTGGCTACCATTAATAACCCTTCTGGCTAGATACAAACTGTGCTGAATACTGTTAAGAGACATATTTTTTAAAAGATGATGCTCCAACTGTTGGGTTATTATCTCTCATTTTATTCCTTTTTTAATCAGGAAACAAATGGGGAGCAAATGTGTTTACACTGAAATCAAAACTGCTTATCTAAAAAGGAAAATAATTTAAATACAGTGGTGTGGGATTTTTGTTTTGTTTTCCTCTTTTCTGCTGTTTTTTTTAAATTTATTTTGTGAGAACATGTAATGCATGCCATGAGAAAGGAATGTAGACATTAAAGAAAACAGTTACTGGTACCATGGAAACTTTCGTATCTATAACGAAGAGTGTGACCACCACAATTTCATGATAACTCACATAAACACACCAGAAGTGTTTAGCAATGCAGGATGCATTATTATTAGTGCATTAGTATTATCTTACTAAGTTCCTAAAGAAGTAAAAATAATAACTAAAATGTTTCCAAACACTTAGAATACATATTCTTGTAAGGTAGCATATCTTGATGAATCTGGGGAAGAATGATCAAATGGTATTATTCTAAATGCTATTAGTTCAGATTTTAATAAAGACTGATATTCTAATAATAAAACAATCTGTACTGTTTGAGGAATGGTAAATTAGAATATCTTGGGTTTTTTATGATGCATGTAATGAGTCATTGGAAACTCTCATTAACTTACCATTGAGTATGGTTATGCAACGCCTATACTCTGTATGCTCCAAGGAAATCTTGAGTTCACAAACAGAAAAAGACCTATTAAAACCTCAAACTGCAGTTTATTTCCTTCTACTTATCTTCCTTTCAAATGCAAAACAGACCAACAAGCTGGCCCAAAACTGAGGCTAATACTGAGTTCCTGAAAAACTTTCAGCACATTTTGGAATGCAGCTGAACTAAATTTTGAGTTGAAAAGAAGTCATGCTTATGCATTTTATCCCAAAATATTACAAGGCATATCATCACTTATTCTTCAGCAAAGCAGATAAATATATAATCCGCCATGTATCTTCAAATATAAGCACGCAATATTTATGTTTAGGATTTATCTGCTGAACTTTTAACTTTGTCATTTTATAAAGTGACAAGAGATACTGATTCAAAATAATCTGTCTGAACTAAAAAGTTTACTTTTATGTCTGTATTTTTTTTTTTTTTAAGGTCATTGATGTGAACTCTACTCCTGCTTGACTTTCAAGTTCTAACATTAAAATAGCTGTACCTTACAGGTTACTTTCTTTTTTTTTTTTTTT
>VZZY01001816.1:52768-64823 GCA_013400335.1 Eurystomus gularis
TTTTTTTCCCTAAGAGAAAACAAAGGCAGAAATGATCCTGAGATTTCGTAAAGAATTTAGTTACAATCTGTATTTGTTTAATCTCGGATATATCAGTTTCACAGTTTATAGCACTTACTTATAATTAAATAGTTCAATTTCCATATTGTTCTCAAGTGGGACACAAAAAAGTTAAAGGGTGAATATCACATCTATAGAAAATAGCCTTTGAATGCTTTATCTAGGAGAGGGGTTCCGGTCTATGAAGTTGATAACGCATCTCTCAGGCTTTCAAATCTTGTCATTTTATTTTCTTGTTATAGTCCCTAATAGCAACTTATTGCTGGTAAAAAAGAATTAACGATGACATGTTTCTCAAAAGATATTACAAAAGTAGTAGTGGGAAGCAGGAAAGAAGCAATAAAAAGTGTAATATTGCAAAAGAAAGAAAGCAAGAGTCCAGTTACTCTGAAATGGTTACTACAATATATAAATTTCTCATTAATAGATGAGTTTTGAAATATAATCTGCATGTACATAAGTCAAAAGCAATTTTTTTTAAAAGATAATGCTACACAGAGAAATATTTTCTTTTGTGATAATGTAAAACATGAGATTCTCTTTCAGCTCTCAGCATACTTTATCTAATACAAATCAAGGTTTCAAAAGAGATTCCATACTACGATCCTATGGCAGGGACTCCTATATTCCAGTATCTGTTGTTATTTCCTTCCAGAAAAGCAAATATACCTGAAAAATATTTACATGTTTGATTATGCTTTAAAGCCCTCGAAGGGTTTACTTCTCTGAATGTGTTCTCTGGTCTTTTGTTTCCTTGAAGATATGAGTAGGGGTGAGGAGTTATTGCGTTACTGCTCATAGGTATTTTAAAACATTTTCCAAAGGAATATTGTGTAGGGATTTCCATTTTCCACTGATTTTCCATTTGTTCTGCTCTGGCCATTGAAGAACCTCATGAGATTATACAGCTCTGTCATATTCATTGCTTCAGTCTGATTAATACTACTAACTCAAGGAAATTTAGGACAACATTCTTAATCTTCATGTTTTTTAATTTCCTGCTTAAAACCAGAAGCTGGGGGAGGACAAGTGGTATACAAAAATCCCTTTTAAATTGGAGTTGCCATTTCAATACATTCTTGTATTGTCTTTCTGAGAGATGACCGCTCTGTGCTTTGCTTGTTTCTGTATAAGCAGAGAAAATACACCTATGGTACATGGCTTTTGTAGGAGATTTAAACACTGATTATTCACTGGCCTGTACAGTTTCAAAATCTATAAATATAAAATGTATTTCACATTGCTGGAAGAGAGTAGAAATTACTCATTCTAGATCCCTGTGAAAATTCCTGTATTTTCTGTAGATTTTATTCTAGGAGTCTGATTTAGAATCTTAGAATGGGTCGGAAGGGACCTTCAAAGTTCTAGTTCAACCCTCGTGCAGTCAGCAGCGCCATCTCTCTAACTATATCAGGTTGCTCAGAACCCCATCAAGCCTGGCTTTGAATGTCTCCAGGGATGAGGCATCCACCACCTCTCTGGGCAGCCTGCTCCAGTGTTCTACCACTCCCATTGTAAAGAACTTCTTTCTACTGTCTAATTTAAATCTACCCTTCTTTAGTTTAAAACCATTGCCTCTTGTCCTATCGCTACATGCCCTTGTAAACAGTCCCTCCCCAGCTTTCTTGCAGGCCCCCTTCAGGTACTGAAAGGCAGCTATAAGGTCTCCTCAGAGCCTTCTCTTCTCCAGGCTGAACAACCCCAACTCTCTCAGCATACCTTTGTAGGAGAGGTGCTCCAGCCCTCTGATCACTTTTGTGGCCCTTCTCCGGACCCGTTCCTATGTCCTTCTTGTATTGAGGGTTCCAGAGCTGGATGCAGGATGCCAGGTGAGGCATCACCAGACCAGAGTAGATGGGCAGAATCACCCCTGTGAATCTGCTGCCCACACTGCTTTTGATGCAGCCCAGGATGCAACTGGCCTTCTGTTGGTTCAACTTTGGACTTGGTCCAACTTTTTCTCCACCAGTACTCCCAAGTCCTTTTCCACAGGGCTATTCTGTATCACATCATGCCCCAGACTGTATTCATAACTAGGATTGTCCCGACCTAAGAGCAAGGCCTTGCACTTGGCCTTGTTGAGCCTCATGATGTTCACATAGGCCCACTTCTCAAGCTTGTCTAGGTCCCTCTGGATGGCATCCTGTCCCTCTGGTGTGTCAACTGCACCACTCAGCTTGGTGTCATCTGCAGACTTGCTGAGGATGCACTCAATCCCACTGTCTAAATCATTGATGAAGATGTTAAACAGCATTGGTGCCAGTATGGATCCCTGAGGGGCACCACTTGTCACCAATCTCCATCTGGATATCTATCCATTGACCACTACCCTCTGGATGCCCCCATCCAGCCAATTCATTATACATTTTTCCTTAGAATTTTGCTTCTCTATCTGCAGCAAGGAGCTCTGAAAACTTTGAGATCTCTGAACTGATCCAGTCTAGGGATTTTAGATTGCCAGTTTTCATGCTAGGAGCCTTGGGAACTGTACTAAGGTGAGCTGTACTCTGTGGCTCAGACTTGTATCAAAACTTTGTAAGTCAAAAACTTTTGATTGTTAAAAATTCTTATCCCAATGGAATTTCCAAAATAGAACATCTCTTATTTTTCCTACTCTTTTGGAATTTCTATTCTGAGGTTGGTTTTTTTTTCTGAACAATTCTACAGAGATATGTCCTTATAAACCAAGGAGAAATAAGTTCAACCAGTGACATAGTGGTTTAGCATTTCAAAACCTGGTGACAGAGTTAAGACATGCTCTGCTTTGTGTGAAACAGAAAGAAATTGTGTTTAGTGCAGTTAAACAATGACAACAATCTTGAATTAAGGTATTAATAACCACGATCTAAAAGTTCTGCACTTGTCATTTGTGTCATTGTTTGTCATAGAGTTTTCTATATGGTACTTACTTGATTCCTTGTGGTGTCAGTTGTCATATTCATGAATATCCTTCACTAGATCTGATGAAAGTTAGGAGAAACGTTTGATATTGGTTGAGAAAAGGGCTTAGGATAGGGAGACTACCAGAGATAGATTTGCTGGAGTAAGCTAACAAATCCTGTTTATGCAGCCAATTCTGGTCACATTCAGTTTTTGGAGTTCTTCAGTCTGGGGAAAATGTAGAATCTTTTAATCTAGCATAAGGTATGAGACAAGTCACTTAATGATACATCACAGCATCTTGCACCGAACAAGAGGATTTACATAGTCAGGAACTGCTTCAGCAGCACAGCTTGTGCTTCTGAATCCCAAGTAGATGCAAATCTTTTCTCTGTGGGCAGGTGCAGTTCTGTGGACTTTACCAACTGAGAGAGATTAACTGGTATAGCAATTCTGAAATAATTATATTTTACTACAGTTTCCTCAATAATTTCCCCTTAATAACTGCTCTCTTCTGTATTGATATTCAGAGTGACCTAGTACTGCAATTACCTCTCTCTTTTGGCTATTGAATGACTATATCAGAGGGGAGAAAAGCACCACTGCCACACTGGAATAGAAGAGTGTCCTGAAATAAAAAGGATTCAACATTTTGTATATGTAATCAACTGTTCATGAACTATTATGGGAGGAAGATTGAAGTTTAGTTCAAATAATCAAGACTCACCAATCATAATTTGTTACAGAACACTCACTAAGTATCATGGCACATATCATCTACAAATCATAGGGAAAAAGGAGAGGAGGACTTTCGAGGTCATTTCCATTTTCCGTAAATCACATAATAGAATAATAGAATGGTTTGGGTTGGAAGGTACCTCAAAGATCATCTAGTTCCAACCCCCCTGCCATGGCAGGGACACCCCTCACTGGACCAGGTTGCTCAAGACCCCATCCAGCCTGGCCTTAAGCATCTCCAGGGATGGAGCATCCACAACCCCCTGGTCAACATGTTCCAGTGTCTCACTACCCTCTGACTGAAGAATTTCCTCCTAATTTCCAGTCTAAATCTACCTTCTTTCAGTTTCTTTCAATCTTCATCTCGTGCCCCCTCAAAACAGTGGGTTTCTCAAAAACTGTTAAACATTTATTTACTCTTAGTTAATTACATAGTTAACAGATAACTTCCCAAATACATTAAATTTGTAAAATCTTGACCTGCTTCTTGTAACAAAATACACATTAATGTACATGTTAAATTTCTTTGTGGTTGTGGTGCAGATAAAGGCATGGGAGCACTCTAACTGATGAATACTTCACTACAGCAGTTAACCCCTTATAAGAAAACAAATATTTCATAATAAGGGAATTGCAAAAGCAATCATTATATCATTACATGTTTTACATAACTGAACTATATATATTGAAAAGTGTATTTTTAAGTATAATCAAGACCAGAGGAAACTACTTCAATTAGTAAATCAAAGTTCTTATAAATAATCAAAACCCATAAAAATTATGGAACAATGTCAATCTTAGGGTAAGGGAATAAATGTGACAGCTTTTTGAAGTCCTTTCAGCAATCCTGTGATTCTGTTGAAATAAGCAAATTAATGAAATCTTAACGGATGTGTGCTCGCTGTGTGTTAGTGACTGAATAGGTTTATTTTTATGATGTTTGCAAGAGAAATTATTTCTGTTCTCCTATTTCTTCATAGAAATCATGTCTGGTGGGCATAATGAGACTAATAATAACAACATTCCAGAAACTCCTTTTACATAAAACTCATTTAATGCCTTTCCAATATTTTGAAGGGGTCCAATACTGAGTAGGATAGTGTTAATATCTCCATTATAGAGATTAAAACTGAAGCAAATAGAAATGAAATGTCCTGTTCTAAACCCCTGACACATTATTGTGAATACAGCTTTGTCCTTAGGAGCAAAGCCAGTATGGTATGAAACAACACGCATTCTTCTACCCAGTTGTCTCTACTGTGGAAGATCAAATCCTTAATCGTTTAGGCCACAGACTAGAATACTGTAAGTCAGCCTGACCATTAAAAGCCTTTGCCACAGTTCACTGATGTCTATTATCTTCAGGAGGTTTCAGGTCAAACACTGTTATGTATAGAAGAGCTGTTAAATAGGCGCTGCCAAATTTTGTCTGTCTTTAGTGTAACAATTAGCTCTTGCATAATCTTGGCAGCTGCAAAGACTTCCAGGATCTCCTTGCTTGCTACCTTCTTTACCAAGCTAGGTTACAAAACTCAAAGATCTCAAGAAAAAAACTTCTTATTGATAAGTTAATGTAACACAGTAAAATAATTACACATTTTCAAATTCATAACTGGTTAGAGAGCAAATATATGTGAATTGGATACTTTGTGATTCCATCAAGGCACATCATACAATGAAGTTCCACAGGACTGTCAGAATTTGCATGAAAAAAAGTGGTAACAAATGCAGTGGTCACATCTCACTCACTGTGTTACAGTTCTCTTGCATCTACAACAGAACAGGAGGTAATAAAGAGCTAATAGGAAGTGTCAATGTCTCATCTTTGTTTCACCAGTCTATTCTGGAATCACAGGTAAAATCTGCTGGGTTTTGGGACATACTGGTCATTACATTTCCTCATACAAGAAAGGTAAGACTTTGATCTTCACGCAAAGAATACATCCTTGCTATTAGAATTCTGTTTCACAATTCACCTGCTTCTTGTCTATCTGCTATCTGTTCTATCTATGTTTGCTTTTCATTTCTGTCCCAGAAACAGGGAGTTGCTTAGCCACAGTGCTGCTTTTTAGCCACTATGCTGATCAAACAGAAGAGGATGAAATGGCTGAAGGGTTACTTATGTGTGTTCTCCTCTCATGCACACATGCGCTCTTGCACGAAGACAATATGTAACACAAGGAACACTACCATGCTACTTTTATCTGGGAATGTTTTCCTTAACAGAATGAAATATCCACTGAAATATTGGAGAAATGTTCTGCAATAATGATTTTGAGCGTCATTTGGTTCCTAAAATAATAAAAAGTATATATGTTGTATATGCATACATATATATAAAAACTGCGTATTTCTTGGGCAACCTCTTCACCCACTGAGCTAGAGGTAAGATTATCAACATTAATTCTTTTAATTATCTTATTTCAAGCCTGTTTATTTTCTAATATGTCATATTGTTTTTGTTCTTTCTAATAGGTAGTATGTTTTCCTCACCAAAGGTAAGTTTAATACAAATACTTTCTCTGTTTGCATAGATAAATCTTTTCAAGTTAGATCTACAATGCACAAACTTTATGGTGTAATAAATATTTCAATTAGTCTTGTATGTACCCTTCAGAGTCAGATCTAGGGAGAGAACCCAATGAGACTGCATGCTGAAAAAGAAAAGAGCTTTAATTACTGTCCTGTATATCATTCATGGGTCAGCGGTAAAGAAAAGTACCTAGGGAATCTATTCTGTATATACTCATGTTTATTGGGTGAAATATTGTGCCAGCTTTAACTAAACTTCATTTAATCTTTTTAATTAAGGCAGTTGCAATACTTGTAACATCTGAGCACTCTGCAGATCTTAAGGCCATATATGTGGCCATTTGTGAGCAAATTTAAATGAAATTGTGTAACCCTATTGTTTATGTTTTAACAGACTTGACTACATCCATGAGATCTGCTCAGACACTCCAGGCACTTTGCATTCTCTGCAACAGACATTTGATGTTGCACTTGATTTTCTCAGATTAGTAATGCTGTTCTTACTAACCTTTTTTTCTGTGTTGCCTAGCCCAGCATAGAATAAGTGAATGTGTCATGATTGCAAGATTAAAAGGTGTTCAATGTCTTTCCATATGCTTATGTTGCTAGTATGGTATAGGAATTAATGTTATTAGACTGCACTGTTGTGCTCTTGTGTTGAAGAGAGACAATGGAATTTTCTCTAGTTATCCTTGCACAAATCTTTCAAATATGACTGAAGATATCTTCTGTAAAAAAAAAAAAAAAACCAAAACCAAAACCAAACAAATAATCCGTTATAAAGAGAGACATAATAAAAAAAAAGAATAACCATTTCTTTCCTTGATAGTTTGTCTCAGACGTAAATACACCTAGAGGTTAGAGGCTTCCCATTAACCCTAGTCTGACCTGTGAAGCCTCATTTAGGGAATTTTGAACACCTACTGGCTGTACAGCATTCACAACAGGTTCCTGTGGCTCTACTTTTTGCAACAGTTAATCACCCTTTTAACTAAAATGAAATAACTGTGTCATTACAGTTAATAACAGCACAACAACTTTAACTTTTGAACTTTTACAGTTCTCAAGACTTACAGTGTTGTTGCCACTGCATGAACTTAATCCATCATAAGCATGATGAGGAGGGAGATTCTGTAAGAAAATAACACAGGCAACTAGGTTCTGCAGACAGAATTATCAGTGTACAGTTTTGCATTTATTTTACGAAGTATAGTCACAAGGCAGATAAATAAACCATGATGTTTTTGTTCATGCTTTTAACTCAGTACAACATAAAAATCAATTGCTTCAAGTTTTAGAAACTGAGATTAGCCAGGAAGAAAAATTTGTAATAGACCTGTTTTTAGTAAAAGTTACTGGTTCATAATGGAGTCTGTGACTTTTTTTTTCCCTGCCTGTTTAAGATTTCTTTTACATGTAAGAAAATACAGGTACTTGAACTGAATTTTGATACAAAGATTTTTCTACTTCCATCTAGGTTGATGAGTTCCCTATGGATTGCTAGTCCTGTGTAGAACAAACGTAAGTGAAACTATGGGTAAAGATAAATGTTATTTAGACAATTTCTAGATGGAGTAGTAAGTTCCCTGTAAGCAAAGTAAGTAGTAAGTTCCCTGAGACAAAATAGAGGAACAAAGTTATAAAGCAAAAATTATCCTTTCAAAGAAAGAATATATATGTATATTATGTATATATAAAGATGGTTATTTTAAATGTTGCATCATATGGCTGTCATTTGGTGACTGAAAACTGTTAAAGTTGAACACTCATTTGTGTATATTTATATATACCAGCTAAGGAAATAGAGATCATGTTGATGGGAATTTTTAGAAGACTGACAAATCAACACAGTTCTAAACTTTAAAAGTAAACTTTAAAACTCAGCTTTACTAATTTAGTTCGATACCATCACATCTTGTACTAATGGTTAGTTCTTTCTTGTTATTAATCATCACTATTACACCTACAAAACTGTTAGTCTTTAATATTTGTATTTTAAAATTAACCATGTATATATGATACCACGAGCTAATGCTGTACAGCAAGTACTGACAACTGCTGTTGTTGGTGGTTCTCAGTTGCTGAGGTCAAGGAGACCAGTCATGAGCATTTTTTGGAAAGAAATTGGAACAAAGGTGTCTTTTCTTTGATTTTACTTTCCTTTGCCTGATGTTTTTGTGCTACTTGCTTTCCTCCTGGAACTGGGATGTTTGCTCCCAATACTTGTCTTGTTTTTGGTTTTCCTACTCATTGTTCTTGTGTATTTGGCAGGATGCCCTATTTTCTGTTCCTTGTGCTTGTCTTCTCTTGCAACTTTCTATTACTAAGATGTCTCTAACACACAACTACATGCAACTTTGCACCTTCCGTGGTCACACTGCTCACATACTCATGCAAAACCTCTTATCTTGTATCTGGCCATGGGTTTTTCCTGTTGATAATACTATGTAAATTCACTGCCTCTAATGAAAGCATCAAGAAGAATTGAGACTTCTTAAGTGATCTGATGGAGGCTAATTTTAGAGTGCTGTTCATCAGGCCTGAGGAAACTCTCTCAAGTGGTTAGCATACGTAGTCATCTGAATGTTGATGTTACAAAGTTCATTTGTTTGCATTAGAGACAAATGGAAAAGTATTTTATTTCTTTCAGTGCCTGGATCTGATGGACGAGGATGAATTGGCTGAAGACTGATCCAGATAGAATTTGAATATATATTATAAGAATATTTGACATGAACTTTGGAGAAATTGTTTCTTTTTTAACAATGAGAGCTTTAAGAAATGATTTCAAGTAAATTGTTGTTCTATGTGTAGACTATAATGATAATAAAAATGGCATTTCTTTCTCTAAAATATACGGTGTTCAGAAATTCTTACATTAAATTGTTTTAGAATCATAGAATCATTAAGGTAGGAAAAGACCACTAAGATCAAGTTCAACCATTGACCCAACACCACCATGACCACTAAACCATGTTTCGAAGTGTCATGTCTACCCATTTTTTTAACACCTCTAGGGATGGTGACACCCCACTTCCCTAGGCAGTCTGTTCCAGTGCTTGACCACTCTTTCAGTAAATAAATTTTTCCTAAGTTCCAATCTAAACCCCCCCTGGTGCAACTTGAGGCCATTTCCTCTCATACTATCATTAGTTACTTGGGAGAAAGGACCAACACCCACCTCACTTCAGCCTTAAGGTAGTCCTAGAGAGCAATAAGGTCTCCCCTCAGTCTTATCTTCTCCAGACTAAGTAATCCCAGTTCCCTCAACCGCTCCTCATAAGACTTGTTCTCCAGAGCCCTCACTAGCTTCACTGCCCTTCTCTGGGCCTGCTCCAGCACCTCAGTGTCTTTCTTATACTGCAGCACCCAAAACTGAACATTGGTTTGACCTGTATCTTCCTTACAAATTAGACTCTTCCATTTTACTTAAAGACTGGAAACAACTCAACAGTTATATTCTATCTAGTTAATTCCAACTGTATCATATTTATCTACTAACAACTATGTTACCTTTCTCAGCTTTCCTACTTTGTGACTGGGATGAAGGTATTTAGGGCAAATGAGTGTCACCTTGGCCATGTTAAAACAAAAAATCATTATTTGACTTCATATTTCTCAAAGATGGCTCTAGTTGGTTTTGTTTGAATTTTTTTTAAGGTGTTTCTTTTTATAGTTAGGCTATGTAAATGGGTCTTCTAAGGTGAAATGGTACATAAAATATTTAGACTCTGCTGTTATCAACAGAAAATGATTAAAAACATGCTGCATTTCTGATTGGCTAATTTGTAACATCTATTGAACCAATGGATTACGGGTTTTAAACTACGAAACATTTCTTTTTTAATTTTAACAAAATAAGTATTAAAGGAATAACGTGATTCCTGAATATTTGTTATATCTCTCACTCTATGTGTAGAAGAAATTTACTTTGTTAGAATAAATGAAAAGTGACAATTTTATTATGGATTTCAAAATTAGAATTTTTGCACCTGTATTACTATGTAAATAAATTATCAACATAAAGTCTTACCCACAATGTATTGATGATTGGTAATTTCTATAGAACTATAACAGTTTTAACATCTGAACTTAGAATCATGGAATCATGCAGGTTGGAAAAGACCCTTGGGATCATCGAGTCCAACCATCAACTCTACTCTACAAAGTTCTCCCCTAAACCATATCCCCCAACACCCCACCTAAACAACCCTTAAACACATCCAGGGTGATGACTCAACCATCTCCTTGGGCAGCCTATTCCAATATCAATATATCCATGTCATGAACTGTTAAGGTTGAATTGATATTTCCATTACAAAAATACAGCTATTTTCCTTCAATTCTTACGAGTTTTGCCAGTCAGGATTTACTTCAGGCTGAAATTTGACACGCACATTTCAGTTTGAACGCTAAATTATTTCCAAAAGAAGCTAAAAGTGTTATATTGTTATTTTAAAACCAGGAAATGTTTAGCAGACTGAAAATCCTGAGAAACATTTTAAATGAAACACCATTTCCATCAAAAAACCCAAACAGACTAATATGAAAGGTTGAAGTTTTAGAGGCTCTTCTAACATCCATTAATCATAAAAAAAGAACTGGAGCAATTCTACTGAATGTCAGAAAATAACTACTAGTTCAAACATTAGAGATGTTTTAACAGGAAACAGATTTAGAAGTCACTACATGCCCATGGTAAAGCCTTCCTCTATCCGTCTCACACTGCAAAACGCCTTTTATCAGATGTAATGTCTGGTTGAAAGTTCATCCACCCTCAGCAACAGCGGGTCCTGTGCCTGATGCTGAAAAGACCTAAACCCCGTAATACACCTGACAAATTGTGTACACTCTGTACACAAAGTGGAAAGTTTCAGTGGGAGAAACATGGGACTATTAATGCAGTGATGAATGTATCACAGACCATATTACCAAAAAAACCCAGGAAGCAGTGACCAAGAATAAAAAATGGTTCTTGGTCACAGACTACTTGTTAGTGTTCCAAATTGGAATTTAAACTCTCTTGGGTACCACATTACCTACCACTTTAAGTAGGTCTAACATGCTTTAAACCAAGTAGGCCAACAATTCACTATACCAGACTTAGAGTTTCAAGCTCTTACGTTCCTTCACTGTTAATCTAGTACAGACTTTTTGTCCACCTGAGGTAAACGGCTTGTATATTATATATTTGATTCCTACTGGCTAGTGGACTTCATCCTTAAATAACTCATCCCTGCTGTACAGGACTCTCAAATTACTATTTTTTTTTCTGCTGTTATTCTTCTAAATTTGGTTAAAACATGCATATTAGCATATTACACAAAAACTCTCAATTTGAGGCATAACGCACATAGCAGTTTAGACAATGTTCTTCATCCCCTATGCGCTAATGACTTTGAATAAGTGCTTCACTTGCAAAGTTTCCCTTGTCAAGCAGCATTCTTTCACACCCAACATGCGTGGTGGCATCAATTTTTTTAAAAAACCGTTAATATTTAATAAAATATTTTTTAAAACTATCTTGGCTTGGAAAAACTTATGCTTTTGTACTAAGCTTTAGTTCAGGAGGATCTGGGTGCTGCTGAACACAACCACCAACGGGCAATCCTCCCTGCATGGAGCCTGCGGTTCGAGCCCCAGAGAAGGCAAGCACTAAAGGGAACCAGCAGCACCTAAAAGGACAATTTCACGAAATGGAGAAGTACCGAGCATGGAAAGCAGCTGTGGGTTCCGCTTGTTGAAATTGCACAGATTTATCAGCCCAAAGCTCCCGTTCCCCCGAAACGGCAACGGGCATGAACGGGAGAACCCCTCCCCTGCGAGCAAGGGATCCAGCATTTTG
>VZZY01001816.1:64866-94898 GCA_013400335.1 Eurystomus gularis
CGCCGCAGGCCAGGGGCGCCCCGGACGGGCCCACTCCCCTCCCGGGGGAGCCGCGCGAACTGCTCACTACTCTTTCTTTTTTATGTGTACTACGATGGTTCAGCTATGTCAAAGCTGCTGCTAGCTGTGTCTACTAGATTTAAAATTCTGATACTAAGTTTCACCTGGACAGCATAATGGGCAGTTTAATTTTAATATTTACATATATTAATATAAAATACGGTTGTATGAATAGTTTTCTGATACAAGTTTTCAGGATCTGAAAGCTGATTGACATATGTAAAAGTAAATTCTTAGTTATGGAACATCTGTGTTAACTAAAGCCATGGTTCCTTAGCTCCCTCAGCTCATCCTAAATCCAAATAATGTGCCCAACTCTCGTAGCCAGATGCAATGCTTGGGTAAAACATTTGCAATTAACAATGCATTGGAGATTAATGGGGTTTTTTCAATATATATTTTTTTTTATATTCTATAAATCACTGGACTATTTCCACTTTAAAGTATTTTTTTAATAATAAAAAACCCTCCTGATCATGTGATTAATACAGATAAAAACCGAATTGTATAGAGTAAGGCTCAGTTTTGCTGGGTCATGTCATGCCAATATTCAGGACTGTTGAATTCTGAAGTATTTTCAAGTACTGTATATACTAGGGAAATAGACTGTAAAAATTCAGTTAAGCACTTGCTGTAATATGACAAGGAAAATGTGCAGTCCTTAACACAAGAAACGTGATTGAAGAACTAGTTAAAGGGAGATAATTACAGATTTTCCTGAGACTTTTGAGTTGAGAAGGAATTTTCTAGTAGCGAAGTTCCTGAAGTACCTCAATGATAGGTTTCCGGAATTCTTGTGGGTTTTGGTTGTTGTTTTTTTGCTTTTTTTTTTTTTTTTTAACTGACCATGGATTAATGAGTTAAACACAGAAAGTAAAGTTTCACTGATGATACTTTAAAAAGATGGAAGGACTGACAACTATAGAAGCAGTTGAAAGAACTAAAAGGCTAGAAATGTAAGAGACAAAATGTAATAACACAAGTTTCATGGTGCTTTTGGGGATGAATTCTAATACTTTCTTATTTAAAAAAAAAAATCAGTAGACCAGCTAAGAAAGAGAAGTAAAGGAAGAAGGATCAGAACAATTTGATAATACTAGTTAATCAGATCAGTTAACCATAGTTGAACATTTCTGAAGAAACAGAAGTATGACTTTAGGATTAATTTTATTTTTCATTTTCTTTGAGACATATGACATTTGTATGGGTAGTGCTAAGACCTCGTCTAAAATACTGTATACTATTCTGGTTACTGTGACCATGGAAGACTACTTAAGATTGGAATAGGCAGAGATAAGAACTCTTACGAGAGAGTGAAGAGTCAGTTTTATGAGAGAGGATTAAAAGACTTTGGCTTGTGTAACCAGCAAAATGAAGAATGAGAGGAGATCGTATTTTTCTCCATAAATATATCACAGAAGCAAACAGGAGGTAAGAAGAACAGTTATGTAAGCTGAAGGACAATGTTGGCACAGATGTGATGGCTATAAATTGGCCATGAACTGGATAGGCCATAAATTTGTAAGAAAAGTTTCTAATCATTAGAGGATATGTGAGAAAGGAAAAATATCCAACTTCTTTTAAGATAAACCTTGGCAACATTTAATTTAAAAACTAAAGTGAATTTAATTAATTTTATAATGTGTTTTATAATGTGAAATGTTATTTCAACTTCCAAACAATTTTTCTGTGAAATAATGTTATCTTTAAAATTTGTGTGTGGAATGACTGTCTTTATATTCCTGCTCTGGTGAGAATTAAACTGAGACAGTGGGTATGTAGTGGATCCACAGTGGTTCAAATCTGATGAGCATTTTGTCCTATTGAAAAATCCAAAAGCTTGCTGAGGTTTTTTAGGAAGAAAGAGTCAGTGCTTCAGACAAATTGAAAGAGCTAATCGCTACCTGAATTTAGTCATAACTTCCTAGCTAAGCTCCTGCTCAGGTTATTTCACTGGTAATTCTACCTTAAGTACTTCCATGTTTAGAGCCTTGGCTACATCCTTTTACTGTTTGAGCCTTAAAAAATTCATATATTTAAGTAAGCATTTTAAAAATCTTACTTATTTCTTGTGCTGTTTTACACACTGCTTTGAGATTGTTTTCATATCAGAAGGACTTGTAATCAAACTGATGAGCTAATCTGGCATCGTTTCTGGCTGTGTCTTAGTTCTTCTCTTCAACAGTTACTGCAATTAAACTTCAAAGCCAATCTATGTGTATTTCTTCTTTTATGAGATAATATTAATAGAAATTTTAAAAGACTGGTTTTTTTAATAGCTTGACAGGTTCCTCATGCTCTTGGGCAAGTGTAGTTTCTGAAAAAGACCCTAAATTTTTGTGCTTTAAGGCTGACATAATTCAGGTGTGTATTGTCCTGTAAGATTGCTTTTTCCTTCTTTTTTTTTTTCTTTTTTTTTGTTTTGCTTTAACTTGTAGTTAATTTTTCATCTTGAACTGTATTACATATTATGAATATATTTAAATAGTGTGTGCATATAACATAGAAAAAACTTTTTCCCAATCTTACCTAAAATCTTACTAGGTTGCAATTTCCAGTGCTTGTATTCTGTCTCTTGGAAAAAATTTGAACAGAAACCTCTGTGCTCTTTCAAACTGAACAAAAACATGCCAATCAAAATTTTGTAGAAAAGATTCTGCCAAGTTTTTTATTCTATCTGCAGAAGCTAATAGATGTTGATACTATTATAAAAGGGCCTGAATTTAGCTGCCTCTTTAGGAAGCTATTATCGACATATCTAAATTTTCCTATTAATTTATTTGGCAGGTTATCTGTGACCAGTATAGTCTTCAAAAAGGATTTAACTGATGTGGTTTGAAAAGCTGACAGATGGGCACAGAAAAATATCATCACAGGCTTTTTTGAAGGCCTTCAAACGCAGCATAGACTTAAGGCTGCCAAGTATGGTAACATGGCATATGTCATTTGTAAATGACCATAGATACATTGACTGAGATGTTTGGAAAATTGTGATTTTCAGGCAATTATAACAGAACCAACCTTGTTTCTTTTCAGTACTTTCTGTGATTCATCGTTCCTATTCAAAGTGGCTCTAAAATTTGTATCATGGATATGCTCTGCTATGGGTGACTCCACCAGAAAGGACCCCATTTTACTCTGTACTCTGTGAATTTATGAAAATTATCAATCTATCAATAAAAGAGCTTATTGTTTACCCTGAAAAATGCAGCACGTAAATAAGGTAAATAATTCTGAGGGAAGAAAAAAAAAATGTCAGGAAATGCTACACATGGAACAAGAAGGTAATCATTAGTCATTCAGGCTAGCAGTATGTATGCCTGGATGAGTGTAGCACAGAGATACCAGTTTAGTGGAAGCTTTGAACATGGAGACCTACATGACCCAAAGCAATCCTTTGCTATCTTATTGGATATGAATCTAACCCTGTAGCTGAATATCTTGGCAGGAATTATCTTGGATGCACATTAATATTGCATCAGGACTGAGGTCTGAGAAGTTCAACTGAATTGCTTTGCACTTTTGCTTCCATCACTTTGTACTTTCACTTGCACAAAGTGAACAGAGATCAGTCTACACCTGTCAGTGCAGGCACATTTTTTAAGCTCTTATTAAATAGTTGCTTTCTGAGTTATTAGAAGGGAACTTTTAAGTAGTATGTTAAAGAATAAGAGGAGTCATCATATTGTGTGCCTAAGAATGGATTACAGTAGTGGAAAGTAAGTGCAGTTTTCTTGGTTATTAATTAATCTGGAAGTGGGTGCCTGACACATCTTGTTCATCATGTAGGACGTCTCCTGCAAAATAGCTCTTAGCTTTCTTTTCAGAGTAAACCTGAAAAATTTGAAGTCAATGTTTACTTAAAACACAGAAATCAGAAAGCAAAATCCTGAAATGTATTTAAAAAAAAATTAACAAGAAAGAGAAACAAATAGTACTTTACTCTTTTATTTTGTTTTTGAAGTTAGCATTGGTGTCGTGGCCATGGATTGTTTTGGTTTGGGAAAAGTGGAGTTTACTTATTCTGCACTTTGTACTTTATAATGGAATTAATCCTACCTGCTCACGATACTCATCTTTCTTACACTACATCTACATGTAGTGTAGGCATCTACAACAGAATCTGTTTGTCTATGCTGTCATAGTTAATACAGATACAGTCAAAAGTGTAATTCATCTCACTAAATGCAGGTATTATACAGCATATCCTATGAACAGTGCAATGAATTGTATCATAACCTCTACTGACTTGTAGTGAGTTGCTTGTAAAGTAAGCCAAGGTGTCTTGGTCAGATCTAGATGACTACTGAGATTAATTTTTTCATAGGAATCTTTTAATTTACTTTCACAGGACACTGGCTCATGTTCCATTTGGAGAGGACCAGTATGATCCTGTAGAAGTCAATGGCTGAGTTCCCCTTGGGCACTTTCTTTTCAGGCATGAAGTGGCTGAAACCTTTAAGGCTAACTTTTACAAGTAGGACTCTGAAGATTTTTCACCCCCTACATATTTTATAACCAGTATTATGCAAATTATTATCTGTTATATCTTTTTGTTAAGGTGTTCAGACCTCATTTTCATTCAGTAAGGTTTACCTTCCATCGAAAAATAAAACTCTTTATTCCCTTCTATTTCCTGCATTCACTTTTAATATAACTCCTTCCACATAAGCATCACCACAAGTAGTAGCTGGTATTCATTTACAGAGAACATAGTTTCAGGAGGCTAATGCAGTCTCCAAGTAGCTAATGAACTGAGGACTGTGGGACTTCATTTTCTTATTTATGTGGTACGATGAATGCTACAGAAACTTCAGTCCTTAGCTGGATGTGGCCTACCCTATGGTCACACTGGGTTTCTAGTTCATCCCCCTCATGAAGCAGCCCTGCTCTTTCTGCTCTTTAATGGCTGCTAAGAAATGGCTTGAGGCTTGATCTCTGAAGCTTGATCATATGGAATCAAAATCAGTGCAGACTGGATCTTTACTGCTCTTAGAATTAAAACAAATATATGCATACATAGAGAACCTGCCACTTTATCTCAGAAGGTATTTACTATCATAAGCCTGCTTTTCTCTTCTGTTCTTATTTCTCAAGTTTTATGATAGATTCATAAAGTTAACAGGATCTAGTATAAGATGCCATCTCTATGTACAAGATATATGTTTTATGTGGATTGTGATAATGAAAACTTTTTATAGAACTGCAGTATCTAGTGCCCTTCAGTTATTAACTAGGTGACTAAGTCAGGCAATTCTAGTATTCTTTTTCTTAAGAAAATTTTAAGTCAAAGGACTAGATTGTTTTCTAAGTTTGAGCATTGTTTGATCTGAGTTGCTTATTCTTCTGCCCTACAAATCATTCAGCACAAGATGTAAGATGTAGAATGCCATCATTTAATAACATGAAGTCCTCCTGCTTCAAAAGTTTCCTTCTGTACTGTCTTCCTCTTTGACAAAAGGATCCCTCAAGTCATGTTTGAAGTTTAATACTCCCATTTTCTTTGGTTTTAGTTATAGAATGCCTCCTGGTTGGAAAATAAATTTAAACCAGTATTTAAAAAAATCAAAAGCAAGTGTTTAAAATTTTATATATGTCTACAGGGCATTCTGTCTGCAATACTGAAACCATGTGAGTATGTGGGATGTTTGTAAGTTTATGGAATAAAGCAGCTTTTCAGTTACATGATAAAAAATTTATCAATTTATCAGAAGATTGGCATGTTAAAGATGCTCTTCCTTCAAGTTATCTGTATAATTCAGAAAATTTCTGCACTGAAACCCTATGGTCATGATCCAAAAGTGAGTTGTTTGGGTTCTTTGATAGTTTCCTTCTCTCCCTGAATGAATCTCCCTCTGTTTGCATGCTCTTCACTTTTCATCCTCATCCATCCTTGGAGTACTCACGAGGCTTTATCTCAGCACAGATCAAGCCTAAGGGAAGCTATGACGTGTAATGTACAAGTCATATCACCACATAATGCTTCTAGGGTTTGGGACTCATGTTTTTTTCACCTCGAAGCTAGTAAATAGTGATAGTGGCGAACAGCGTTCTTGATTTTTTTTTTTATAATTTAAAATTTTAAAATCACGTAACAATATGAATTTCTAAATAGCCATAAATCTCCTACTACATTTAATGTCTTAGTTTTACTCTATTGCAATCTCTGCTAATCCATCTTTTTTCTTGACTTTCCAGAACAGAACCGGTTTATATTCCTTTAGATTCAGACAATGCAGTGACCCATACCAGATCAGTATGTCATGTTGTGTTTTGTTTTGTTTTCAGCTGTTTGTCTCAATTTCTCCCTCTTCACAGGGAAGCTGTGCTTATGGCTATGCTTAAACTAGATGATACAATTTTACATTTCATTTTAAATCTCAACTCTGTCTAGCTAAACAAACAGAATACTATGCTTGGCCTGAAAGCAATGCGGTTGTAGGAGGTAATATCTATGCACAAGACACTACTAGGTAGATGTGTAGAATTACTTCTGACAGCTCTAGAAATTCTTATTGTGTTGATGTAAAATAGTTTTCTTGTCCTAAAGCTCCAAATACTCGTGTAGACGTTTTGGTCATGCCATTTTGTTAGTTTTCTAAAGTAAACAAATGGATCCCTCAGGCTTTGTTTTCACAAATAACTACTGGAGGGAGGAGGTGGAGTTTTTCTTTCTTTCTTTCTTTCTTTCTTTTTTACTTCATACTGAATTCATTATTCTGACTCTTAGCTTGTGAACAGACAAATAACAAGACTTAACCTCATTTCACTTTGCTGAGCTATGGATGTTTCACCTTGATATATTTTTCTGGGGAAATAAGGCAGATCGCAATCATGCACCAAGGAAAAAATGTTGGTTTGTTTCCCTCTCCCCACTCTCAATTCCCTAGTGATGCAAGTACCAAAATACTTTTTAATTAGTTGAAACACAGCCTTTTTCATGTTTACCTGAAATTTTTCTTTCCCTAGTTATGTTGAACATCCAGCCAATTTTTTCCAGGAGAATACTGTGTGATATTTTCTCACTGTTTGCCCAGGTAGCTCAGTGTCTTTATTGGCTTTATAGTTCAGTGTTCCCATGAGCAAGAGCATTGCAGACTGGTAAAATGGATGTTTTGATGATTTAACGTCTATTCGGAAAAATCAGATGGTTCTAATCACATCTTCAGAGGGTTTGAAAAAAGCGGTTTGTTCAGAAAATTGTGAATGTATGTTGTCATAGCTACAAAAATTTCTAACTTTCCAATCTCAGACCAGGGAAAAATGAAACTTGCAGATACATCAAAGGACATTTGAACAGGATAGTTAATAGTAAAAAAAGAGAGTAAAGAAGTGTATGCAAAACAATTTGACGGGAAACTGGTCATCTCAGCTGTTACTTTTTCTTGTATTCATGATGGAATTTCTGTCAGATTTAAAATGGTGAGAAAGAGAACTAAGCTTTGAAATACGGGTTTTCATCTACCTTTGCTGTGATCCATTAAAAATTACATACATTTGTATAGATAGTGTATACCATCACCCTAAGGTTCTTAGGGGGATTTTGTGCTCTACTAAAGCATTGCATATAATATATATGGCTAATATCTCCTCATAGTTCAGAGTGCAGTGAAGAAGTCCCTGATTCTAATGTATAGTTACTAAGACACAAAGGAACTCAGCAACTCTCCAACAGTTTTCTGAAGAGTAATTACAGGGACTCTGGCAGGTTATGGAAGCTATTACTTTTAAGGAAGAGTGAAAGTTATATTTTGATATAAAGTTAGTTGCTGATATCTCTCGCAAAAAATATACATGGAATAAGATATTTTATACAGTGTAGCAGAACACCTCAGGATGCTTGGAATTGATATGCATATGACAGTCTTTTTGGAAAGTTAGAAAACTATGAGGCTGGTGAAAGTAATGGTAAGGTATAGTTTCCCCTTTTGGTATATAAGACATTTAGAATCAAACTCATATTTCAAAAGAGTAATAATCAGGGATTACCAAAGTTAAAATTACTTATCTTTAGTCCATTCTCTTTGAATGTATATTACAGTACTATTTTTTTTAAACTCCAGTATCAGCCTGTATCTAAAAAACCCCACAAAAGTGATCTCTTTTTAGGAAAATCTTTTTGTTTAATTGTCAGAAAACATTCACATTTTTTGATTCATTTTGAACTCAATCACTCTATAAAACATTTTAAGGTTCGTTTGACATCACACTAGCATTAGTCCAGACTTGCTTTAACCTAATGAAATGCATGATACTCAGGTGCTAATTTTCAATGAGCACTAAAAGAACAGTAAATCCCTCCTATTTGATTTGAAGGAAATGTGTAGCACTGGAAGTAATTTGCATCCTGTTTTTCTGTGTTTTATCATCAGTCCCTGTTTTCCGTCATAGTGACATGACACTTTATATACAACTTGGAAGAGGCTTTGTTGCTGGAAAGGTGGTTATTTCCTTCTCATGGCAAAGCTAAAGGAAGAAAAAAATGTAGAAAATGCTTTATTTGCTTCTGCATAGGTCATGCCCAATGAAAGATTAGACCTCTGGAGACTGGGGTTACTAATTTATGAAACAGATCTATAGCAGATATCAATTTTTAGAAGAATAAGCAACAGTTTTCTTAGTGGAGTTTTTAACTAAGGTAAAAGTTTTTTGCCTGAAAGATTATTTCATGGAGATAACTTTCTTATTTATTTGTAACTTCGGTTGTTCTTAAAGCGTACTTCATACATCAGAACTTGTTTTCTTCCATGGAGATTTTTCAATTCTTAGCAGTTAAATAGCTGTTTTTAAATGGACCCATTATCATTAAAAAAAAAACCCTGAAATACCTATTGAATTTAATAACATTGCATTAATTTTATTCATACAAGATGAAATGTATCTAGTCTTACTTTGGAAATGATTTTCAGAAAGAAATGTAAGGTATTTAAGGGTTAGAAATGTGCAAAGATTGGACTACATGGGTTCTTAAATCCTTAATTCTCTCAGAGAATGCTTTATGGATTTTCAAAATAAATGCTTTTTTGAGATTATATAGCTTTGAGAGATGCCAGAAAGAGGCAAAATAGATTTCTGGATTGTTCACATTACATATTTTCAGAGCTGACACTCTCCATTGTCATGTCAAATTTATTTATATCTGACAGTCTTAGACCCAGACAGGCAGCTTTAGTTTACTGGTAATATTATTGGTATAAGAATATCTGACGTTTTCAAAGACATGTATGTGAAGAATACATTACTAGGTATATCATACCTTGAGGTATTCAGCATAACTTTTAAGATATAAACCTAGTTTTTCTTAAAGGGACATTTCACATGAAACTGCTTAGGAATAGCATAAATTGAATTATGACAAGTTTCAGCAATAAGTAAATCTTGTAAACTGTGTGCCATTCATTCTTGGTAACTGGAATTATTAAGGAACAAATATTTCCTTTTACCTAGACTGCTTTTGCTATATTTTCGTGGAAAGCTGAAGAAGAAAAAGATTATTTTACCCTAAACAAAGTGACAGCTGGTCAAACAAATACATTTGTTTTTTACATGGTCAGAGAAAATGTATGACAGTGCAAAGCTGAATAAAGAATTTATCAGCAAGGATTAGCTACATCTCTCACAAATGACAAACCCGTTAGTCAGCCTTCTAGGTCATCCCATGAACACATCAATAAAACCTAGAAAATAAACCTTACCCAGGCACTTGTTAAAAGCTGCATATGTTGCATGGTATCTCAGAGACGTAAGAAAGTCTGGTACCTGTCAGAAAAGCTGAATAGGTAGTTGGAGCACAGGTGAGTATGTGAAAAATGCCTGACAAATTTTGGAGTGGCAAAATACATTTTCTTTAGCGGCGTTGTAAATTAATAGAAATTTGGATATTATGTTTTTGCCTCTGCCAGTAATCGAAATAATCTTTTCCAGACACTCATGTAATTTTATTGTCTAGGGCCCCCTTTCCTTTATGACATGAGTCTAACCATGAATTTTGATAAACTATATTTTTAGAGACTTCTGCTGACATTACTTTGAAGAGATGCAGTTTGCTTTTGTTCTGAAAGCAGGTGGTCTGACTTTTAAGTTTTCCTCCTACTTTTCTAATCAATATAAGTATTGGACAGATTAATACTGACAAGTGTGAAATTAATCTATAACATTTTAATATTGTCATAAAAAATTTGAATCAGAAATGTACAAAGGGTAAAATTCAATATTAGCATTCATGTCATGGATTTTTGAGTACAACTCAAAACTCTATAGCTTGATGCTTGATGCAATTTGATTTATTAACTTAATGCAAAAATACCTATGTGCAATTCTTTCTGAAAAATTGTTTTAGAAATATTTATTTAGTCTTTCTCTCCATACCTTTATGTTGTTTTCTTTTTTCATGCCTCTAAGATGCAAGTCATTAATTGGGTCAGATTTTAAGTCCTGCATGTATTTACTTCTCTGTTACTGTTTATGTTTGGCTTTTGGCTTTCATACGTTACATTTCATACATTAACACTGTGTTTCTAAATAAGGGATATGTAGAGACCTAGTATGTATTTTGAAATGTAGTGTGTACTTTGAAATGTCATTCATGTCTCTTAGAGGAAATCAAGTTTTGGTAGTTACACACAGTTGGTAATTTGAAGATAAGCTATACATTTTGGAACTGGATGCTTGTCCCTTCTAATTACACATTGAAGTAAACATGATAATGAGCACAGGTGCTTGTGATTTTGTGAAAAGAATATGTGCATCGTCTAAGACATACTGTACAACATACTGCACTGGGAGAAATTTCTATATTCCATTTTTTTTATCTTTACAAGGAAAGACAAATATGAACAACAGTAAACTAAACTACTAAAGATATATATGTATATAAAAATATGCAGGCCCATATGGAGGAAGAGAGACTTTCATCAAAATGCCGGAGTTGGGTAGCCATTTTACTGATGATTGGTGCTTCATTGTCTCCTCCTCAATCTAATACTGCCAATGAGTTGGCATATGATGATGATGTGCTCCATACAACCTTCTGCCACATATATCATCTGTACCAGACATCATCTGGGTCATCAGGTAAGTGACAGTTGTTCAAGTCGTAATAAATCAGCTCCTGAACAGCTAGTTCTCTCAGTTAGGGATATCTCTCTCCATGGTGGCCCACTTGTCTGGATGATATACAGTCTCTCCCTTGAAAGGATACCTTTCACTCACACCTGACATGAGCTGCCTCCAAAGGCTAGGGGCTTGTGGCTCTTTTCCAATCGCTTTATCAATGTCCTCTTCCTTAGCAAGGAACCCCAGCTGCCTGGCTTCATGACCCTCTATATCTAAGCTACTGGTCCCATTATACCAGCATCTCAGCAGTCAAGTGATATGTGCTCACCTTGATGATAGCTGAAATCTTTTCATAAATCTCGCAGCTCATTCAGGGATAGAGATCAAGTGGTGGTTACCATCTCATCTTTCTCTTCCTCTAACTCATGTTCAACATATGATACCTAACAAAGTCAAAAGTAATATGAGTTATGGTCCTATACAAACAGAATATGAAGCATGTCAGAAAATATAAGACCACAAGTGGACCTTAGGTGGATGAGAAGGAAACATGAACATCATCGTGGCAAAGAGAAGGAAGAACACACACCATTCAATGTCATACTTCTCCCTGTGAAGGCTTCAGGCTAGTGAAAACTCATTGTAATCTGTCCCTGACATTCCAAGGCAGAAGCCCTCAGTCAGCCTTAGGACCTGAAGAAGCAGTGGAAGGATGAACATAACATCAGAGAAAAAGGGGAGTGAACAGGAAGACAGGGTTTTTTTGTATAAAAACTTTTAAATGTAACATAGGCAGATGCAAATCAAAGTATTTCTTCTGTGAGTTTTATTATCAGTGTTTCTGACCTAATAGACTTTTTTGTGTTTTTGTTATGCCATTAAAACTTTTAATTAGACAAGTAATACATTCTTGGCTTCACTTGTATCTAGTATATTTCTGTGCTTGACCATAACAATATTTTGAGTATAATAATATAGCCACACCATGGTTTCAGAAAATATTCATAAACTGAGAGCAAGAATGAACTAGGTGATGTTGGTCCAAATCTGAGGCACCCTTACAAGAAACACACTGAATTTCTAAGAATGTACATTATCTAGTTAAATGCTGTTAATTTTGCTGAGGATCTGGAAAAATAACATTCACAAACTGTCTCTAAATGAAATTTAAATATCAATGCTGATATTTACAGACTAATTTTTTGTCATACTTGCTGATAATAGTATTTAAGAGATTACAATTTTACATAATTGTGTCCTCTTCTACACTGGGAAAATTCCAGTAAAACACAGAACAGAAATGTTCCAGCATATATTTGGAAAATAAGCTACTGAAAGATGTGTGTCTGGGGTGCTCAGGTGTTATATTAAGTTGTCATGGTTTAAACCAGGCTGGCAGCCAAAGACCATGCAGCTGCTCACTCACCCTTCCCTGACTGAGGGAACGAGGGAGAGAGTTGGAGGGGTAAATGTAAGGAGACTTGGAGGTAGAGATAAAAAAACAATTTAATAATTGATATAAACTGAATTTTAAATAATAATAGTAATAATAGAATATACAAACAAGGAATGAGCAATGCAATTGTTCATCGCTCACTTGTGGCCCATCTCATTCTCTGCTAGTCAACCCAGAAGAGAAAATCCCAAAACCACAATCCTAGAAGTGAGAGAGCCTCAGCTTCCTGACCAACTCTCATCTGTGTACTGAGCATGATAGTTGCATGATGTGGAATATTCCATTGGCCTATTTGGGTCCATTGCTCTGGCTATGCTTTCCTCCAGCTTCTGGTACACCTGCACTCTAGCAATATGTGGAAAATTGAAAACTCCTTGATTTCTTAGCAACAGCTAAAAACATCAGTATATTATCATTTAATACGATGGTGGTCAAGCACTGGAACAGGTTGCCTGGAGAGGTGGTGGAGGCCCCATCCCTGAAGGTCAGGCTTGACAGGGCTCTGAGCAACCTGACCTAGTTGGAGATGTCCCTGCTTATTGTAGGGGGGTTGGACTAGAGGGCCTTTAGAGATCCCTTCCACCCCAGTACATTCTATGATTCTATGATCAGCATACTTCTCATGACAAATCCCACACTGAATCTAAAACAGAACACTATTCTGGGTGCTCAGAAGAAAAAATTATAACAGCTGAAACCAGGACATAAGTACTCAGATATAATGATGAGACTGAGTCTTGACCAATAAATGCAAATAATAAACGGGATTGAACGTGATGGGAAAAGTTTCTCTAAATCCTTTCTCTAAAATAAAAGATAAGGATGTACCAGCCCTTCTTACTCTTTTTCATAACACAGTTCCTCCCTCCCCAAAACCAGTAAATATAGTGGAGATACTTATCTTAATCTGATCAGGAGGAACAACTTTACACAGAATAAATACATCTAGTCTTACTGTGGTGGTTATAAAGCCCAACATAGATTGCAACTCTATAGTATTATGTAGGACCTCCAGTGTAAAGCCAAAAGAAACCCAAAACAAAACAACCGACTGTGTAGTTGTGTGGTCATTAGATGCCTACTGGAGTTAAACTACAATACCGTACCTTCAGGTATTTATATATATTAATAACTTTCCCCTTAGCCTTCTCTTCTCCAGGCTGAACAGTCGCAGCTCTCTCAGCTTTTCGTCATATAACAAGCTGTTCCTGTCCCTTAATCATCTTAGTGGGCCCTTTGTTATACTCTGTCCTGTATGACCATGTCTCTCTTGTACTGAGAAGCCCAGAACTGAACATAGTATTCCAGATGTGGCCTCACCAGTGCTGAGAAGAGGGGAAGCATCACTTCCCTCAACCTGATGGTAACCCTTTGTCTAATACAGGCCAGCATACCATTAGCTTTCTTTACAGCACAGTTACATTGCTGGCTCATGCTCAGCTTGTCATCCACCAGGACCCTCAGGGTCTTTTCTGCAAAGCTGCTTTCCAGCTATGTGGCACTCAGCATGCCAGCCACTCACATTGGTGCATGAGGTATTCCTTGTCATTTGCAGAACTTTACAGTTCTTGTTGAACTTCCAGCGGTTCCTTGTCAGCCCATTTGTCCAGCCTGCCGAGGTCCCTCTGGATAGCAGCATAGCCCTCTGGCCTGTCAGCCGCTCCTCCCAGTTTTGTGTTATCAGCAAATCTGCTGAAGGTACACTCTGCCCCAGTATTGAGATCATTAATGAAGAAGTTAAACAGGACTGGACTCAGTACTGATCCCTGGGGTATACACCACTAGTGACTTATCTTCTGCTAGTCTGTGTACCACTGATCACCACCTTCTGGGCTCAGCTGTCTGCTTGTCCAGCCCATACATTAACAGTTTGTATCTAAGGATTTTTTCAGAACAGTTTCATAGGCCTTACTGATGTCCAGGTAGACAATACTTGCTGCTTCCCCCTCATCTACCAGGCCATTCTTTTCACTGGGGAAGTTTATCAGGTTGGTCAAGCATGACTGCTTCTTGGGGAATCCATGCTAACTACTCCTGATGATTTTCTTTGTTGTCCATATGCTTGGAAAGTGTTTCTAGGATTACCTGCTCCATCAGAGATTATATGGATGTAGAAGCCCATCTGATACAGGTAGTCTTGTGTGACGCAAATTAGATCAGTAAAAGGTTTTGGGTTGGTTTGAATTCTTATGATTCTGGAGCCTTCCTGACTTAATATTAATTATACATTTCCACAGATAACTTGAAAGAAAAATCTATGGCAGGCATGCCGAACAAATACGTAAACACAATTACACCTTATAGGAAACGGTAAACTTGACACAAAAATCTAATGCAAAAATATTTTGTTGTCAACGAGACAGATCTATGTAGTGTGTTATATGCTGTAGATTGATCTGCATACACAGTTAAGTCATTGTATAATTCATTACATTGAACTGAAGGCTAATCCATTTACCTCGCAATTAATTAAAATTAAATTTCTCTAGCCTGAATTAAAGAAAAGTGAAGCAACTGCTGTTAACCAGAAAAATACTTGCATTTTTAAGAGCTAATTTAAAATCACCTGTTAAACAAACGTAACTGTCACATCAAATGAATGTGCCATCTAGGAAACAAGAACAAATGACTAAAAAAAAACCTAAAAAAATACATGCTTGAGGCTAGAGAAGACAAAATTGCTGTCAATCAGCTGCATGAGCAAATGACTGACCAAAAGCAGCTCCAGTGCTGCTAGCACACACTGCCAAAGGAGCTAGCCAACCAGTCAAATAGTACTACTAGAAAAGAAGTCCTTCCTGACTGAGCAGCTGTATCCTATGATTCAGAGGAAGAGGGTGGAAAACGTTTCAGTCTGGTAAGAAAAGCATTCTCTTTTCAAGATGCTTCACCTAATTAAGAAAAGAATAGAAAAGATGTCTGAAAATATTGTTCCAGGAAGTAGTGGTGCATCAGTGTTCAAGTGCTTATAGAAGTCCCTCTTTAAGGGTATGGAATGAATGTGCTTTTTCAGGTGACAGATAATGTAATAAAACACAGGGAAGCTGAGAGTTAAACAACATCTCATTGCTACAGGGAATACCTTCTATAAAAAGGTACCTCAAAGCTATTATTTATTAGTTTGTATACTGTCACTTTGCCTCTTGATTTTGAGGTGATGTAGGTGGATAAAACCCTTCCTTTCCAAACCATTCAAGCCAAGGTGTTTTCATACTGTGACATAAGCTATTGAACTGCTCACAGGTCATGAAACAGGGTGACATGACTGATAACACTCAATGAGACTAGTTGTAGTTCAAAAGTTCATACTAAATAAAAGAGAAGAAAAATATTCTATTCTCAAAACTGATGTTAAAGTGCTATTTCTAGGATTGGTTCAATATTCCTTAAGAATGTATGTGGTAGCCATCACGTAAATTACCATTTATAAACTGTCCTCATTGAGATTCCCTAATTGAAGCTGATTTTAATTAATTTAGATTAAATCATCAAGCCAAAAAATCAAACAGCCTTTTCTATGCTGAGTTAGCAGCTGTAGTAGATTGAACTTGGCTGGCTACCAGGTCCCCACCAAGCCACTCTCTCAATCTTTCTCCTCAACAGAACAGGGGGAGAAAATAAGATGAAAAGCTCATGGGTTGAGATAAGGACAGGGAGATTACTCACCAATGTCTGTCATGGGCAAAACAGACTGAACTTGCGAAATTAATCTAATTTATTGCCAGTTAATAAAAGAGTAGGATAGCAAAAAAAGCCCAAAACTAAAAAAAAAAAGCTTTTCTTCTTGGGCTCAATTTCACTCCTCTCTCTTCTGCCTCCACCTGTCAAGCAGTGCAGGGGGATGAGGAATGGGAATTGAAATTTGTAATGCTTCATCTCTGCAGCTCCTTCCTACTCATGCTCTTCCTCTTTTCCTGTGGGAGGTCTCACCGACAGTAGACAGTCCTTTATGAACTGTTCCAATGTCAGTCCATCCCACAGACTTCAGTTCTTCAAGAACTGCTCCAACATGGGTCCTTTCCACAGGACATAGTCCCTCAGCAGCAGACTGCTCCATCATGGGTCCCTGTGGGCTACAGATCCTGCTGGAAAACTTACTTCTGCATGGACTCTCCATGGGCTGTAGCTGTCTTCAGGGCACGTCTACCTGCTCCAGCCTGCGGTCCTCCATGGGCTGCAAGGCAGATACCTGCTCTGGTGTGGTCTTTCATGGGCTGCAGGAGGACAACCTGTGTGACCATGGTCTTTTCCACAAGCTGCAGGGAAGTCTCTGCTCTGGAGCACCTCCTCCCCATCCTTCTTCTCTGACATTGTTTGCAAGGTTGTTTCTCTCACATTTTTTCTATTCCTTTGTGTGACAGGTGCTGCACAGCCTTTTTTAGCATGTCTTAAATATGCTGTCACAGAGATGTCACTAGATTCATTGACTGACTCAGCTTTGGGGAACCATGGGTCCATTTTGGATCTGGATTAAGTTGGCTCTGTCCAATATGGGGGCAGGTTTTGTTGTTTTCTCACAGAATCCATCCCTAAAGCCCTCCTGCTATCAAAACCTTGCCATATAACCTAATACAGAAGGTCAAGTCTAAATAGTGTCCCATATTGACTCTAATTTGAATGGTTAACTCAGATTGTCTTAACGAGTAAGAAATATATATACTTTGTATTTTGTAGCCATACTTAACTAGTAGCCATTTCTGTAAGAATTCTCTAAGTACTTCTCAAGATTGATTCCTTTCATACTGTCTTATGCAGAGCTTTGCCTCCGAAGAGGTCAAAAGTCAATTGAGAGCTCAAGGATCAGAGAAGACACTAACAATGGTGACACCATTATAATGGATAAGGTAAGGAATTAGATGAAGCCATTTGAAACAGCTGGAGAAAACCTCATGTTCACAAGATATCATTCACATAGGGCACACCAACCACCCCAATATCTGCTGGAAGGGCGGTGTGGCAGGTGCAAACACTCTAGGGGACTTCTGGTTTATTGATGCATGCAGTCTATGGTAGAGTATGTGTTAGACCTGTGGCTCATGATTAAGGAAGATCTGATTGGTGATGTGCTTACTGGTGGCAGCCTTGACCATAGCAGCTATGTACAGGGTAGTTTGAAATCCTGAGAAAACTGAGTAAAAAAATTTAAAAAGGACAGTTACAGTCATGAACTTCTGGAGAGCAGATTTTGGCTTGTTTAGGGATCTGCTTGTTGAGATCTCATAAGAGACTGGACTGAAGAGCAGTAAGTCCCTGAAGAGCTGGTTGATCTTCAAGAACAACATCCTCAAAGCACAGAATGGTTCATGCTGATATGCAGAAAGATTATCAGGTGATGTAGAAGGCTAGCACAGATGAACAGGGAGTCCCTGGCTGAGCTCCAGTGCAGGTGAGAAGTGCAAGGGGGGTGAAGGAAAGGACAGGGAACCTGGGAGGACCTCAGAGACATTGTTAATGTATTTTAGGTTGGAGATCGGAAAGCAAAAGTTGAGGAGGTGGTGACACTTGCAAGAGATGTGAAGCAAGGGCTTCTGGAAGTACATTGGCAAAGGGAAGGTTAAGGCTGAGAAACCTGATTTTATTCACTTTTAAACAGGGTTGCTAAGTGAGATCTTGCTGTTTTCAGTTACTGAATAGGAGGCTGTAGTGAAGACAAAGCTAGACTGTTCTCAGAGGTGCACAGTCATATGTCAAGAAACAATGGGCACAAGCAGCAACATGAGAAATTCTGATTAGGTATGGAAAAAACCTTTTTACAATGAGGATGATCAAACACTGGAATGAGTTGCACAGAAAAGCTGTGAAATCTCAGTACTTGGAGATAGTGAAAACCTGAGCAAAATCATCAAAGTGGACCTGCTTAAAGACAGGGGTTAAACTAGGTAAGGGAAGGGACCTCTGGAGTCCCTTCCAATCTTTTCTTTCATTAATTAATTTATACAATTAAATTGTAATTGTAATTGTACCACACTATGATGTTGTCACAAGTGTACAAAAATCCCCTTCCCATGCTAGATGCTTGTATTGGTCTTAATACATCTCAAAATTCAGCAGTAATTTGATGGAAGAACATAATAGGGCAGATTATCCCTTGATGTTACTCCCATTAGCTACTGGGGAACAGAATTAATTTATCTCAGTCAACTATCTTATTTGCTGACTGAAATTTGGTGTGTTTTCCTTTTCTTCTGAAAGTGAGCCGTGTCAAAAGACAAATTAACTGTTAAGTAATCAGTCAACAGAATGAAACATTCTTCAAAGTATAATTGATGTGAAGGTTACTTCTGGATTTTTTTCTTAAAGTACCCAGAATGGATGAAGAACTTTGGAAAAAGCTATACAGTTTTACTGCTATTATGTTACTTTAATTGGTTTTGAAGTTTCTGAAATTATTGCAGAAAGAATAAGAATAAAATAAATTTTGCAAAAACCAAGGCCCTGATAGTACTATTTTTTTCAGAAAACAAATTTGCTGGTTAAATCACACACAAAAATAAAAAATCTTTAATTTAGCAAAAGACATTTTCCTTTCTTTTGAGCGGCTGAAAATTACTTCAGAAAAACAAGGGATCCTTGGTTTTAGTTGAATAAGTCCATTTTCCATCAGATCAAGATCTAAACAAGAGGCCTTTTTATTACAAAACCAGGCCATCAGAGGTTGTAATCTAACACAAAATCCCAGGTCTTCAAGAGGAGCAATAAGAGGCACATTTTATGTGCTTAATTAAAATTTATATTTCAGCCAAACCTGTGCAATATTGTTGGTGCGTGTGCCAGCACTGGCTGTTTATGCATGTATCACATGAAATTAGTTAGATGCTTTTAATTTTTTTAGACTAGGTCTATTAAAATTAATAAAGACCACATATGAAACTGAGGTGAAGTTAAGAGTTTTATGTGTATTTTCATCTGGGTTTATACTGCAGAGCTATCTGCTCTTCTGCAGAGGTGTTCAAACCGGTCAGGAGTTAGACCTACGACATTCCTTACACCCATGGTAAAAGTTGTTATTCTTCGCAGTTGTGACCTGCTTAAAATGAACTCTGGGATTATTTCAAGAGATCTAACTGATCTCTTGATTTTGACATGATTTTGACATAACAGTTATTCTGTCGGGGGATAAATGCGAGCAAGGATAACTTCCATTTTTTTACTGGTCTGAAGGTATGAATAGTACAGAGTTCCACTTAGAATTTATCCAAGATATGCTTAATGGTAGGCAGGTTTCTGTAAAGCAAGAAAAACTGCACCAAGTAGTCCACTAAAGTAGTTCAACTGTATAAGATACAAAAGGTTTCCTGTCAGCACAGCCACTTTAAAAGCCAGCCACTGTGAAGTTGCATTCAAAGAAAACCAATCAATTTATTTCAAAATAAATTGTTGCATGATTAATGTTAATTATATATTTTATGCCTTCTAAGAATAACTTTTAAATGCAAATTGCAGCCAGAATACTAATCCTTAAAGCCAGTATATTACATAACTGAGCCACATGGGTAGGTGCCCACTACAATGCCCTATTACTGATGGTGTTTTTGACACTCTGCTACAGTTGTTTTCCCAGCTGCATTTCTATCTGTCCTGTAATTAATACTTTTAAAAAAAAAAAAAACAAAACTCTTTGATAATTTTTTTTCTTTGAGGTTCATTATTTGATTGAAGTTAAGGATGCTTTAAACTGCGTAGAAGAAAACTGTCCCCATCTAATTACATGATTCTGAGCCTTTTTTTCTCAGTAAAGTGGAGTCACTTCACAAGGAAAGGAATTCTAGTCACAAAGATGGCAAGATGCACATATCTTTCTATCTGCTCTTATTGAAAAAAATATTCTGAACACTAAACTGAACATGTTAGTTTCTGCCTTATCTGCAGAACTGCTGCCCAAACTCTTCCCTAACCTGATTGCTAGAGCTTTTGTTTGAAAAATTATTTTATTTTTATATACATGGGCAAGAACAGTTCCTGGTGGCATTGTCACTACTGTTTTATGCAGTGATTTTGCCACTTTGTCAGCTCTTGCATTTCTGTATTCCTTTTTCCTGCTTTACCTTGACAAGACATTTTTCATTTTCTGTTCCTAGATGTCAAGTCTTGAGTCACTTGAGGGGATCCCTATACTTGGTGGTAAATAAGCACTGCACTGGGATCCTCTAGAGAACCTTGTCAGGACTGTGCTTGGCCATTCTGATTGATGACTACTGATGTAACTGTCACCATACAGCTATCATTTGCACTTAGGAAACCAAATGACCTTCATTCTGACCTGTAATGAGGTATTATAATACATAATACTTAAATAATTTCTCTTTTATGGTCACTGATTAGATGAAACTCTAGAATAATTCTTAGAGCTTAGTTTATTCCTCATTTTTCCTTCACACAGTCACTGAAAGGAAGAATTCAGACTTCTTGAAATGTTTTATCCATAAGGGTTGTTTTGTTTGTTTGTTTTGATTTCAGTCACTTAGGCTTTATGTCATCAGCCTTGAGGACAATTGAGTATTACTTCTATTTTGGAACTCTTACATGACTTTCTGTTTTAAGCTTTTTTTATAGTGGTACTTTTGAAATAGCAAGGTGTCCTACTCGAGGACTTTGACACAAGGAATAGAACACAAAGTTCTCTGAAATAATGTTCAAGTGCTTTTCTCTGTGGCTATAGTGCTGTCTGCCACAATTCCCATGCTTGACATTCATAGAGCTGATCTGAGTTAAGAAAATTTTAATTACTTCAATCTGATGGACATTGTCATGCATTCTTTCATGAGCGATCCATTTAAGGAAGAAAGACCAAACAAGCTCTAGTATTTCAATTGCAGCTATACTGAAGTGAGATGCATAACAAGTTTACAAATATTAGCTTATAATAATTCTAGACAGAATATTTTGTTCCTCATTTCCTAGCTGGTTTGGGAAATCCTGGTGCAATGTATGTTATCTCTTAAATACACAACCATACCTTTCCAGTTTCCTAATGAAATCAGGCAAAATAACAAATAAACAGTAAGGACTTTAGTAAACTTTGCGGATAAAGTCTTTTAAAGATAGACCATAAAATTAACCTTGAAGGAACACACCAAGATTCTCAAGTAGTCACATATTGAAATTATTTATACAGAAATCTACAAATAATTTTAACACCTGAAGTGAAAATTAAATCGGGAAAAATATAGGCTTTATTCCTATTACCAAGTACAAGTGATCAATGGCAACCCTGAGACCCAGTTTCTGGAGCACTGGATGAAAACTTCTTATGATTAATTTCACAGCATTTAAAAAGGGTCACTGACCTCAAGCTTGCAAACTGCCATGTGTTGTTAAGTGGACTTTAAATTAAGGATAAAAGAGGGAAAGGGAACTGTCACGTAGCACAAAGAACTGACATCTCCCAACCCACAAAATAAGCAAATGCTGAAAGCATTAACTGACTTTTATTTCAGAACAAAAAGATGAATATTAATATTATGTCTAGAAGAAGAGAAAAGTTTAAAAAACTGCCTTATACAATGGACCTGTTCTACCATGAATTGTGATAAATGGATCATTAGTATGTAGACATAGTAATCTTTGTAAAAAGCATCACAAAAGGAACTGTATTATAAATATGTCATATATTGTACAAGGCTAACAAATAAAAATTATGGAATATTATTGGAAATTCTTCAGTTTAATATCAAGAAAAAAAAAGAACTGAGGGAGGGAATTTTTTTCTCGAACTAACCTGAAATTATTTGTTTACAATGTAACTAACTTCTTATCTGCTAGTGAAAAGAGTCAAGCAAACCATGAAGCAATGTTTATGAAGAGATGTTGCTTTCTTATTCAGAGAGACAATTATTCTTAAAATGTAATGTAAATCATTACCCTGATATAAAAATGCTTTTAAATGCTATCAATTGGTTTTTTATTAGAATAGATTTTGAAAAGTTCCAGGAAAGATTATGATTTATTACCATAGAAATCAACTTTTTTTAAAAAATAATACTGTGTTCCCATGTGAATTATTAGTTATTGGCTTTAATTGAGAAAATGGCTAGGTATTCCAAAAGAAACTGTAATTGAGGTCAAACATACTAGAAAACCTTGAACCAATCTATATCAAAAGCAACCTTATTCTGACAGTAATAGCTTCCTGCACAAAAACCTAACTTAGTCCCGGTAGGTTTAAGCAGTACAGAGGGAATTATTTTTTTCATGTTTGATTAAACTCAATTTTATTAATTACTTCAATTATGTGAAAGTGTGGGTACAGGGATATCTGTGTATCTACATCTTAATATGCACCCACTGTGGCAACTATACAGCATTCTCAACTTAAACATGCTTTTGTTAATTGACTTGCCCTCAGGTTAAAAATGAGCTATGGCTTTCAATTCTGTGACACAATCAAATTTGGTCGCAGAAGACATCCAAAGAGAGTCACGTGTCTATCAGTATTTCCAGTCTATCTGTCGCAGCAATAAGTTGGCACTAATTATAAAGCTTAGGAGAAGCATCTATGCTATCCCACTAGCATCATCTCTGCTGTCCATCTTAATGACTACTTATGTTTCTATATATCAATAAAATGTCACATTATTGACAGGTATTTTTAATTGCCATTTTTTCTTTCAATATTTCTATTTTGTTAGAGCCTGATGAAGGAGCCACTAGTGATATCTTAATGACATTTTAAAATTAATAACATTTTTGAGATATTACTGCCTGATTCATGGTATCAGTATACGTATTTGGGCCAGACACTTCTTCTAGCTTCAGCAGCATCCTTTCAGGGTGCCAAGTCTAGACAAGAGGGTTTGTTCAAGGTCATTTATGTTTTATAGAATCCAGCATTTTGTAACACAATATTTCACTGCAATGAGTGACACTGATAAAGCCTGATATAAAGTGTCCCTTATGCATGGGAAGCTTTCCTGTTTTAGTTTTATTTATGCATGTTTCTTAGTTAATTATCACCTCTACTTAGGTACAGAAAAAAAAATGGAAAAGGAGACTGTTCAGAAAACCTCACACACACTTATGAAAGGCTGACTTTATTTTGATCTGTTTCTTGTCTTTGTATTGTTCTTGTTTATGACAGAAGCTGATTTTTAATTATTTTTTAGAGCCAAACATTGCTACAGAGATGTTATTCTTCGGACAGCTACTAAAATTAAGTAGCAACCATCATTTCCAATGGTAAAGATGCAGGTCGTGTAGTTATCTTAATTTATATTCTACCTGAGCATATTTCCTAAAGATATGATCTCAGTGTAAAGCTAAGCAAACTGCTGAATATCCACCATGAGGGTTGATTCAAATTCTGTTTTATTTGAGGTTTGTGTTTTGAATTCCTAGATTTTGCTATATTGGGTAGATGACAAAATACTAAAAAATATATTTGAATATTCATCAAACTATGCTACTTGAACTGGTGAAAACACATCAAATGCATATGTGTAAAAACTTACATTCTTTTACCTGTGGTGCCTGGAAATTAGGCTGTCTAAATTGATAGAAGATAGGGAAAGCATGTGCATCTTCAGTTGTAGTTTATCCAGATGGTTTCATTAAACTGCAGACATGGTAGCTCTCTAGTGAGAGCATATTTCTGATGTAATGTAAAATCAGTGGCAAAGCCACCATTTATTTCAATGGGAACATGACTGCTGTGGTGCCATGATGACTCCTGAGGCTATGGAGAGAGATGAGCTCAACAAGCCACTCATAGGTTGCTTGGTAGTAAGGTGTTCATGTGTAAAAGGTTAAATTTAACCAGATGCTGCTTCCTTTCTTTTGGTAACCTCAAAGGTGAGTTTGAATGTGTTTGCTGGTGGGAGGGTTTAGTGCACGCTGAGCTGAGGTTTAGTTGCTTTCAGTATTTAATTATACATGTCTGAGTTTACTAGAAGATGGTGTTCAGTGATGATAGATGGCTACCGCTTTAGATCCACCAGTGTTAGGGCATCTAGGGTGGGAAGGCTCAGATATCTGGGGACCTCTCTCCTCTCCTCTCCTCTCCTCTCCTCTCCTCTCCTCTCCTCGTCTTTAGAAGCCTTTGTGAACATTTTTGTCTATTTTTGAATTTCTATTTTTATTACTTTCACTATGATATGGCTTCAGGTGAAGTTGACAGTAAGGTCACTGCCTNCTCCTTTCTTTTTCTTTTCCTTTCTTTTCCTTTCTTTTCTTTTCATAATAATAGAAGCCTTATAATTCTCTTACACTGAAATTTCATCTCAAGCATTTTGTGAAACTGTTCTTCACAGAGAACAAGATCTCTAAGTGCACACAAAATAGTTTGTTGCAACAGAGATTGCAAAGACAAAGTAAAAGACGTTGAAGTTAACTGCAAGAGTGTGGATTTTTCTTCAGTGTCTGAGGAAGGGTAACTCATCTGTTTAACAAGATGACACAGAGCCACTAGAGCTACAAGGGCAATAGACTGAACAGCTGCAACAATGTTCAAAATACAGAACAAAAATGGAAAGAGCTAACAACACAATGTACAGTCCAGTTGCCCTCAGATGAGTACTAAGGCACAATAATTGAACATACAACTGAACTGATCAAGTACTTCAATACAAGAAGAGCATATGCATTTTGTCTCCAGTTATTCATGCTAGGAACTGTGTTTTCTGAAAAGTTGTTATTGTCTTTACCACAACATAATCACTCTATCCTCTGTAGATAAAATATCATCTATAGGTCTTACTTTTCCTGGTAAAAAAATTGCAAAGGAAACTTATTTCACTTCACGTTATTCTGGATGTAAGATTTCAGACAAATCAGACAGTCAACCCATTATTTACATTTCTGCTGTCAAAAAGGCAAATACATTTCCTAAATTGCTTCTTATGTTTGCAGGTACTTACACATGTAGTTGTGCCACGACACTGAATCTATCATGATATTAATGTAAGTTTTCTTAATCTAGTACCATAAACCACAAACAGAATATACAGTGATTTTACATCTGTATGCAAACATTCAGCCTGAGGCTTTAATTACAGACCAGCTGTTAAATCCTTGATGATGTGAACTCCCTGTATCACTTGATTTATCTTCAAGGAATCGTTCTCAACATAGTCATGTTTTTACACTATAGTCTTAAATTATATGTGGGTGAAGGTCTTGAACTGATCAAGTTTACTGGGATCAATCTCTACCCAATTTGACTACACAGATGGCCATACCATTATGTGACAGAAACCTGTTTGACACTAGCTCCCAATCTGGAAGGAATCGAGATTAAACCCACCTCTAGCATCTCAGTAAATTTTTGCTTGTGTTCTGTCCACTATTCTCATCTGTGTTAAATTTTTCGTAAATCTTTCACATTGTTCAAATGTCTCACAAGAGCAAATTTATTTTCTGTCTTCACACTGCTCTGCGAGGTTTATTAAGGTCTGGGGAGGATTACAAGACAAGTAAGCTCCAAGTGATATATACCAGTTTGGAATGAGGCAAACTACAGATCTTGTTTGTGCTCATCTAGCTGCAGGCAGTACATGAAGCTCAGGTGATCTGCTTTTTACTTTCCCTGTGCCATTTCTTTATCCTCAGAAGTTTCTACTGAAGTCTTCAAATATTTTTATGATGTGAGTTTACCTCTACTCTTACACATTATTTTTTTCCCTTTGCAAATGTAACAAAGTAGTCTGAAAAAAGGAATTTGTCAGGGTTTTACACTTTATCTGAGCAGAAGTAGTCAGAATGGATTCTCCTCTCCCTTCCCTTCTCAACGTTGTTCCTTCATACCCCTTGTGTTTGGTATACAGCATTTTCCTCTTGGAAGAAAAGTTCAATATCTTTCAATGTGGCACTACTTCTTGAATTGCTGGGTTTTCACTTTTCCTGAGAGACATTATTTTTATATGTAGTATTGTATCACTAAACTTCATCAGAATGACTTTGTAGATGGCAATTTGAGGCCTATTTTAAATTTTTCTTTTAACTCATTTTTACAGTAACATGTTAAGGTGCAAGTTACAATACACATAATGCTTTAAACCCTTTTTAATCAGAATTCATATATGTAAGTCTGAGTCTTGTTCTGAGTCTGGGCAATACCAAGATGTGTTAGGAGTCTACATATTTGTGTGTATTCCCTCTTAAAATATTTTTTTCTATCTTAATTTACTTAAATTCTTACTACACGTGAGATTCAAAAGTTTTGTTTATTTTTTTGAGCTATATTTGTGTGCTTGCCACTACTTAAAGCATTGACAAAGAACCAATTATTGCCTTGAGTTTCTTTACAGTATAGATAATCTGAATAAAGAAGGTTTTGTGCTTGCTTCCTTAGTCATTTGTTTTTCAGTTATGAAATTTTCAGTATCCTCTCCAGCAATCTTCTTAGGACCCCCACTGTTAAGTACATCAGCTAATGCCCTGTGTGAGGGACAATTGTTCAGCACAGATCTCATGGGAAAGAGATTTGGTGAAAGAGACTTGGGTTTTTATTTATAGTTGTTTTAGGAGACTATGTATAAGCTAGGAGAAAAGGTTCGGGTTAGATCAGCATGCCTCCACTTACTCCAGTGTTTTTCAACAGTGCCTGAAAAGCTCAAGTACTTATTGAATTCATTTTTATATTAACTTCAAACCGTATCATATCTGATTTAGCATACATCTGGTAACCAACAATATAAAAATAAAATAAATTTGCTTTATGAAAGACTACAAAGCATATCACAGATCTACTGCTTCTCTTCAGGATGACTCTGATTTGAAAGCCTCTGAAGGTTGCCAGGTGAGGTGGCTTCTCGTCACTTTCTTAATCAAAAGTTTCCCTGGAGTCCCAGTGCAGACTATGCACCCAGAGACTGCAACGTACAGTATAACCATCAGTGTTGAAAAGTATTGCCACAGATATTACTGTTGTCATTTTTCTGTTATCCAGTTGGTACATGAATAATATTGGTGTTGTAAGAGATGACAAACAAAGACAGAGTATGATATAAAATCAGACAATAGATGGAAAGTTAATTGACTCCTACAAACAGATGCTTAGTAGAAGGAATTTGAATAGCAGAAGCAAAACCAAACAGGTTGACAGCATCTGATAGCAAAGATTTCTCACTGCATGTACTAAATGCTTGAATCTTCTGTAATGCTTAACATGTTTTATTTTATAACAATCTTTGTTCTTGTCATAGCACTGCTTTAGCTGTGATGGGTTAAGGATATTTGTGAGCACTGTTTGTGAGATAGATAATAGTTCATCTAATAGAAAATACTGTCGGAGCTGGAACAGGCATCCTTCCAGACAAACAGACCATTCATTCATATGTTCAAGAGTTTGTTCTTTTTTTCTCCCCTACAAGAGTTGTTACAATGACAGATTACATCTGCCTGCAAACCTTGCCTGTTTCAGACCAATATAAAAAGTTTGAGGTGGTTGCATGCTAAGGAAGTTAAAATATTTGAGGGTTTTGGTTTGTTTTTTAAAAAATAATTCCAATTCTTCGTGTTTGATTTTTTTTTTCTGAGGGGCTGTCCAAGCAGACATATTGCTTGAGATAGGAGAAGACTTGCATTTAGAAAAAGAATAAATGAAAAATTTCTTGTTTAAATTCTGAGTGTGAAAAAGTTGTAAAAATTGAACTTATAGTAGCATTTGCTTAGCCTGACAAAGGCATGGAATTTATACCAAAAAAGTTAAGTTCTTAATAAGAAAAACTCCTAAACTTCAACTCTCTATATCATCAATAGCAAATTAATCTGCACATTAAATAAAATAATCAAATGTATGTAAATTTCTTTTTAAAATAGCAATTTAAGACATTATTAAGTTATAGAGATGGGTGGAGAATAATGTGCACAATACCGGCTGAAATCAGCAGGTGCATCCTAGTTTGTACCAGCTCAGAATTTGGTATGTTGTGTATTGTGCACAAAATTAATGTGCTGTGCACACACATGCTGAATGAATTTGTCAGTAACATCTCTTTTCACTATAAATAGCTAAGCAATATGCTATTACTTATAAAAAAATTTGTAATACTGAGCTCTTCCTGTAGAAAAAAAAAGTATATTCATTTTCTAACTACAATAATAGTATCACAGAATCATAAAATAATGAATTATTTAGGTTGGAAAAGACCTTTAAGATCATCAAGTCCAAGAGTAAATCTAGCACTGCCAACTCCACCACTAAACCATGCCTCTTAGCAGCACATCTGCATGTCTTTTTAATACCTCCAGGGATGGTGACTCCACCGCTTCCCTGGGCAGCCTGTTCTAGTGCTTCACAACCATTTTAATGAAGAAATTTTTCATAACATCCAATCTAAACCTCCCCTGGAACAACTTGAGGCCATTTCTTCCCATCCTATCACTAGGGACTTGAGGAAAGAGACTGACACCAACCGTGCTACAATCTCCTTTCAAACAACTGTAGAGAGCAATAAGGTCTTCCCCAACCCTCCTTTTCTCTAGGCTAAACAACCCCAGTTCCCTTAACTGCTCCTCATAAGACACATGCTCTAGACCCTTCACCAGCTTCACTGCCCTTCTTTGGACATGCTCAAGCTCCTCAATGTCCTTCTTGTAGTGAGGGGCCCAAAACTAACCACAGTTTTCTAGGTGCAGTCTCACCAGTGCTGAGTAGAGGGGTACAATCTCTTCCATAGTCCTGCTGGCCACAGTAATGCTCATATGAGCCAGGATGATGTTGGTGTATGTGGCCATCTGAGCACGCTGTTGGCTCATAGTCAGCTGGCTGTAGACCAACACTCCAGGTTCTTTTTCCACCACACAACTTTCCAATCCCTCTTCCCCAGGCATGTAGCATTGCATGGAATTATTGTGACCCAAGCGCAGGACCTGGCACTTGGCCTTGTTGAATCTCCTATAGTTGGCCTCAGCTCATCAATCCAGCCTGTCCAGATCCTTTTGTAGAGCCTCCCTACCCTCAAGCAGATCAACACTCCAACCCAACTTGGTGTCATCTGCAAACTTACTGAGGGTGCCCTCAATCCCCTCATCCAGTTAATCATTAAAGATATTAAACAAAACTGGCCCCAATACTGAGCACTGGGGAACACCACTTTTGACCAGCCACCAACTGGATCTAACTCCATTTACTCTTTAGGCCTGGCCTTCCAGCCTGTTTTTTACCTGAGAAGAGCACACTCGTCCAAGCCATGAGCAGCCAGTTTTTCCCAGAAGAATGCTGTAGGGAACAGTGTCAAATGCTTTGCTAAAATCCAGATAAAAAACATCAGCAGCCTTTCCATTATCCAACAACCAGGTAACCTTGTCATATAAAATCAGGTTAGTCAAGCAGAACCTACCTCTCATAAACCCATGCTGACCGAACCTGATACCCTGGTTGTCCCATACCTGCAGTGTGATGGCACTCAAAATGATCTGCTCCAAAACCTTCCCTGGTACTGAGGTCAGCCTGACAGGCCTGTAGTTCCCTGGATGGTCCTCTGGCCTTTCTTCTAGATGGATGTCACACTTGCTAACCTCCAGT